>VXBW01005151.1:169640-201765 GCA_013400375.1 Thinocorus orbignyianus | reverse complement strand
TTTTTTTTTTTTTTTCCCTGGTGGAAAGAAGATGGCAGAAAGTAAGGTTAATGGATGAAAAGTTAAACCAGAAAATATTTTCTCTTGTCTAGAAGATGGTTTAAAAGGTAATGAAAAATGAACACATTTCAGGTCACTAAAAACATTCCTAGATAATAATTACAAAATTTCAACCAGAGCTAATCCATTACATAAGTACTTTCCGATTTAGCATGGCATTTAAATTCATGGGTGACTTCAAGCAAACATCTAATCCTGTTGATTTAAGCAAGTGGCAAAAGTTGCCTAAATGTATTGCTGAATGGGGATGGAGTTAAGCTTTTGGATCTAGTTTAGGTATGTATCTTCTTTAATCACATCAGTAGTTTCTTTGACTTCAATGGGAAAAAGAAAAAGAAAAAGAAAAAGAAAAAGAAAAAGAAAAAGAAAAAGAAAAAGAAAAAGAAAAAGAAAAAGAAAAAGAAAAAGAAAAAGAAAAAGAAAAAGAAAAAAAAAAGAAAAGGAAAAGGAAAAAGAAAAAGGAAATAAGTCATTGACAGAAATCTGCTCAGTTTTGTGAGGAACAGGGCCAGAACTCACCCAGTCCTATACCCACTCACTTTGGAGGCTTCTTCCTGCTCAAGGTCTTTGACAGGCTTCAGCCATTAACTTTGATTACTGGATAAGAAACTATGGCCCCTCACTTTTCTCTATTACCATCATACAAGCATCTTCATTTTTTGTTCAGAGCAAGGAGATTTCCATATGACATTTCTTCTCCAGTGAGGCTGAATTGTGGTAGACTGTGGTTTTTTTAAAGAAAAAGCATGGTGACATAAGGGGTAGAGTTATTTCAGAGTACAGGATTCTCAGTGAGAAAATTGCCTGTGGGGACAGTAATTTCATGCTGGCATACACTTGAGAGAGTTAAAAATCCAGGCCACTAGTCCTCAACAACATCCCTTCAGTAAACAATAAAGACATTAGCTCGTTTGTCAGCGAGCTCAGGAACCGACAACATGGTTATCAAAACATGAATGCATCTGGTTGCAGCAAATAACAGGAAAATGGCATTTGGGCAGCCAAAAATAACCACCGGTGCATTGGCTGGGGTCTTACAAGTGAGTCTGATTACAAGCCAGTAAACATTTATCAGATGATAAATAGCAAAATACTTCTATTAGTCCTAATTTGGGATTCATCAGTCTGACAAAACACAAGCCCGGGTGCTGTCAAGATGCCCTCCAGTCTTGGGGACCAGGCAGGTTTTACACAAACACCCACTACACACCAGCTGATGGGCTGTTTCTAGGGAAACCTTCCTTTTCCCTTTGGAATTAACGTACATTTTCCGGGGAAAATGCAGCAGGTTGTTTCATGAGACAAAATTAAGCAGCTCCCAAAACACGTGGCAGCACCCAACTTGGTGGCCAGGGGCAGGTTGCAAGGCTGCAGATCAGGGGTAGAAGCCTCCATCCCACTCAGGAGAGCCCCAGCCTTGGGCACAGCATCTGAACATAGTCCAGATATGAGCGGTCCCATCTCACGCTGGTGGTGGCCCCTGGGTGTAGCTGGCTCCTGAGCTTCGCTTTGTGCTCCCTGTGCAGAGTGATGGCAGCTGAGAGCAGGGTGCTAGGTGAGGGGCACAGGCAAACCCTTGTGCTCCATAGAAGGATTACAAAGGCCAGGACTTGAGGAAGGTCCTACAGTCCCTGATGTTTTCCCCAACGGGCTGCCCTTGCTTTCACTCCCACTAGGCCCTGAGTTTATACTCCATCAAAATGGCCAGTCAGCGCTGCTGTGATCCCAGGGCCATTTTTGAGTCCGCAGCAAGCAAGGGCAACATCCAGCTGTGGTTGTGTGTGGCCACTCTGGCCAGTGCTTGACACAAAGCTGTTGAGATACGAGCCTCTCCTTTTAATTTTTCAGTTTTTCTTTTTTTTAACCTGAGCTCTTACAGCTTCCACGGCTGTGGCAGTGCTGAAGCCCTCAGAGTTGCATTGCCCTGGTGTTTTGGGAGCTGGTATAACCCCTTAGCTTAGTTGGCTCAGAGTAGGGGGGGAAGAGGCAAGGGCTAAGCCCCCAGTCCATTGTGAGTACAGAAATGGAGGGAAATTCATCTGCGAGGGTCGTACAGTCAGGACTGGGCAGAGAACTTGCCACAAGGCTCATGGGTCAGCAAAGCTGAGATGGGATTTGGTGGAAGCAGGCTCAGGTTTTCCTTAGCAGTCAAATATGACAGAGGAAAAAAGTGGGTTTCTCGAAAAAGGAGTGGCATAGAGAGCTTAGGAATTTAGCTAGGAGTTAGTTTAAGGTTTCTTTAGAGCTTTACCTGCCTGTTCTTCAGCTGAGGTGAAGATCAGGCCTCCTGTACCTGGTAAAGAAGGCTAGGTAGCAAAAGCATCCAAAGCCAAAAGGTGGCCCATGCATCTCACAGGCAGATACAGGTAACCCTAATTTTCTGGGACACCAGATCTCACAGATCTGGACTTGAACATTGGCTAAAGGGTAGCTCCAGCAACACATGCTGTTAGCCATGCAGAGAGAGACAGGCTTTGGTACAAGGAGATGCAAAAACCTTAAGGATGAAAAAAATGAGAGAGACCTCCAGCTCCCCTGGGAAATGCCATCCCACTTGCCACTAGCTGCTACTCGGTTTTTCTGGTGCTCAGGTGGGTTTTATTCCGTGCTGATTACACATGGAGATGTAGCTGGCTTTGTAACATCTGCCTGTCAGCATCACCTGGCAGAAGGGTTGCAAGTGCAGAGCTGGCTGTAGTTACTAGACCCTCCACACCATCTGGACACTAATTGTGCAAAGATTCTCCTTTACATTCAAGCATTACTGGCAACAAATACAAAGCAAGGAGTCACATCAGGGCAGAATTTAAAGGCCAGAACAACTTCCTCTCCTACCTTCTGAGTTTTTACTGACTTCCATTTAATTGTAGGGAAGGCCTAAGGCACAGGACAGGAATATGTTCCCGTGAGAAAAAGAAAAAAAGGAAAGGCAAACAGTTTGTCTTAGGCTGTCCAGCAAATCCCCATATAGAAAGCAGAAGAATTTCAGATATGTAATTTATTTAAATCTTGGTTTGTTGATGGATGATGCTTGGAAAAGTAAGTTTATGCTCAGCTTTCCTGAAGGCTAATCTTGCTTGGGAGTTCATTTATACCTGCCTGCAGGTTCTTTTTAGGGAAGTCTGCGTACATTAAAATCTTCCTGATACTTTTACAGAAGTCAGTGTCTCTGCAATTCTGGCCTTCATCTTCCTTTTTAACCACCACCTTTGCTTCCCAGTGGTCCCTCTACCTTTTTCTTTAAGCCTAAAGAAATAAGAGTTTGAAAGACTTGTTTGCTTTGAATATGGAATTACTTTTAGATAGGAACTGCACAAAGAAGTGATGTTACCAACACTAAGATTGCCAACAATGCAATTGCTAACTTGTAGGAGCTGCTGCTGCTGGAGCTATAGACAGAGTGGGTGTCCTGGAAGAAAGATCTGGCCTTGGCCACTGCTCAGAGAAGTAGAACCCCACTGAACAACCTCACTCTTGGGGGAAACTCTGCATTCAGATTTTGCCACACAGATCTGTTTTTAACCAAAATTTTGACAATGTTCTCTAACCTAGTTCTAACCAAAATCAATTCTTTCCTAAAAGAGAATTAATTGTAATCGGTTTCCTGTTTTAGATAATATTAAAAATAACATGGGAAACCACAAGAGATTTGGACTACATTTCGAGATTTTTTTCCTTGTATCTATCTCCCGCAGATAGGAAAGCTGCCATTTCCATTAAGACTGAAACTTCATTGCTGCTTTTAACTACAGAGTGATTACACTTCCCTCTAGCATACTGCATGTTATTGTGAGCATTCCATACAAGTATTCTGAATAGTCATCATTAATTCTTTTAGATTTCTAAGTGTTAGGCATCAAAGACTGATGATACAGATTGATGATAAAAGATTTCTAAATCTGAATTTTTGTAAATGACTGTATTTGTGTTTAAGTGGCTGCTTATAAGTTTTACCTAAGTTCCAAAAATCATCTTGGTATGTCTATTTTTATTATTAAATTTTAGCAGAGGTTGATTGCTAAATATAGAAAGAAATATTCTCTGTTAACATAAGCTTATTCAGAAACAGTTCGGCTTCAGTTGAGAGCACTTCAATTTGGCAACAAGAATATAATTCTAGAGTTTTTAGCTTAAATGACACCAATCACCTAATATGGCTAACTCAGAAATTCCAGAGACTTTAAATTCAAAAATAAATTTAATTTTGTTTTGTTGTTGTTGATCTGAACCTCAGTGGGAATTTACCACAAATCCTGAGTGAAGATGTCAGCATGTATGAATAAAGCTGTGGCAAGAGTCTGGTGCCTGATCTTACACGCTGCATTTCTCCAAGGTTGCTTTGCCAAATGTGCCTGTGAGCAAGGTTTCTGCCTTTTGTGCTGCTTTGCTCTCCCCATGAAAACTTGCAATGATTACCCATTCATGGGAACCACTGCACAAACACTGCTGTGTGTGTGCAAAGCCCCTGTCTCAGAAGCAGAACTTGGCATTAATATATACTCTGCTTGATTCAAAAGCAGATTAAGAGGAAAGATATGGTCTTGCACAAACATCCTTAACACAGAAAAGCCAATGCAAAGAACCTAAATCAAATCTGATTTCCTAAAACGGACAATAGGCTCGTGTCGATACATAATGTATTCTTGCAAAGTCCTTACTCGCCTTTCGTAGTTTGCTTTTAGCTTGGCAGACTGGTGAGATATGAAAGTCCTGATGTTAAAGCAATAAATAGCGCAGCCTAACAAAATGGGGTCTGTACAAACAGGACACTTCAATTTTCAAAATTGTTTTCAAAAATTGTGCAGATGCTAGATGCTAGGTAGTGAAAATGGAACAAAGATCTAACAGTGGGACTTTGTGATAACAGGATGGAACAGCATAATGATGAAGGTCACCAGCCACAGCAGTTACAATCATCTGGGAAAATAAAGAGGAAAGGAAGGAAAGCAGCCAAACAGCTTGGAATATCCCCAATCAATGATGAGATTTTGCTTTTGTTGTACCCTTATAAGTCCCTCAGTTCTGAAATATTTTGGGGATGTTTGCAGCACTCTCAGGTATGACTGCTAGGCAGGGAGCTAAAACAGCCTAGGATTTGTAGTGGTGTGGTAGCCCTGGGCTCAGTGGAGGGTAGCTGTTTCAGCAGTTTCCTTCAGTTCTATGGTATTGCAGGCACACAGCTGGCCATGCTTCAGCTGGTAAGTTCAGCATCAGCTTGATACCTCCGTGCAAGCCACAGTGCAGACAATCAGGCCTCTTTGCCTCGATCCTCAGGTGGAATATCTTGGGTGATGCACCGGGTCTGCCAAACCTGGCCTGTGGGATGCGGTGAGGGGCAGCCAGGGTCTGCCAAGGGGAGTGAGGCAGAACTAAATCCTTTGGAAACAACAGCAAAGCATGCTCGATTTCATTCCTGTGGGGCATGTTCAGTCTCTGCTACGGGGAGTCCCAGGGCTCCATTTGAATTTGATTCATGAAGTTTCATCTCCCCCCACATGTAAGCTGGAGCTTCTTCATTTAACAGCTACATTTCTTTACTACTCCCACTGTCAAGCACCAGGAATTTTTGAAATGCAGAGAAGTGTTTTTGCCACTGAATATGCTTTTCCCTTAAGGGTGGATTTTTTTTATTATTTCTTTCTTTCTAAAGCTAGGAAAGAACTATAAAATTATATAAATTTTGGGTTAAGTCATAATCACCTTTCAAATTCTTGTGTGATGCAAACACTTAGGTTTCAAATAATTGAGCATTAGAATGATAAATGATTTTAACTGAAGTCTTAAAATAATTTGTGAAAATTTACACAAAAGACCCATTTAAAAAAACAAAACCAAACACATTAATACTGTCCAGTCAGTCTTTTTATTGCTGCAGGCCTAAGACTTTCATTAAAATAAGACTATTTACAACATATGTAAAGTTAGTGTGAGTAGGGGGAAGGTATCATCTTCTGACATTTATGTCCTGGTTAAAAGTTCAACAATTGTTTAGATTAATTTCACCAACATATTATCATTATTGAATATGATTTGCCATTTAGAGAGCTTTGCTTTTCCTAAAATACCTATAACCATGTAAGTATAAATGAAAGAAATCAGACTTTTGAAAACATCTACTGCTCAAAATGATCTTGCTTCCTGTACTGGCATATGTCTGTCTACGGACATAGAAAACCCCTGTATGTATGAGTGTATTTGCAGCCCTTCTGGTATGTTCAGTGGGAGAAAGGAAGAGGACAACTGTGCTCTAGTAAATAGCTAAGTATTTACTTATATTTTAAGTTTGAGTTTGTGCATTTCAGGAAGAAGAAAGCTCTTGAATATCTATATATTTTTTTTCAGTGTATGCAGTAGGAAATAGAAGTAGGAATGAATGTAAGATGTTCTTAACATAACTCCAGTTGAAAGCAAATGTTTATATACACTCCTGGATCCCTGCCGACCATCAGAACTATCACAGAGGTAGATAGTATTCTCTCAGGGTGGGCAAGGTCATGTGTTTTCAGGTTAGCTCATGGGTATAGAGCAGATGCAACCTTACAAAAGTTAGTTGTTTGGATTCCGGCTTGCTCAGAGGCATTTTATGTAAGCATAACTCTGCAGACTTCATTGCAATTTTTCATGGTGGCACTAACATGAAACTGAGCTCAGCAGCGTATGTCCGTGTCGCTGGGATTTACAGTTCAGACCTTTCTTCAACCTTTTACAAAGGAGAAAGCTCTGCTTTCTCATATTTTTATTCCAGAGGGAACATTAAAGTTCCATTGTTACAGCACTACAACACAAAGAGCAATAGATGTAATCAGAGGGGTTTTTATCTTTTTACTTCTACCTTATTATAAAAATCAGCAATTCTACAGCACTGATCCTTGAAGGTATATAACACTACTTTGTTACTACAGCAACAGACAGTGCTGACAGTACCAAGTTACAGATGAACTGGGTTGTTTTGCAAGACCAGATCAGAACTAAAATGGTCGTGATAAAGCTGTTTTATGTGAAGTTGGTGGGATTTAAAGCTAAATAGGACAGATACAATATTGGGAAGGATCTTATTTTACATGGAAGCTTCTGTGGTGCTTCACAGACCCTCAAGTCAAAACAGGTGGGAATATGTACCAAAATCTTCAGCAATTAAATCAGTCCTTCTAGTTTCGTTTTCCACTGTTCTACAAAAGGATTGACTCATCTGTCTTTTAGGGACTGAGGCAGATCTCTAAGCAAGAGGTAGCAGGTTACGATTTTCACAGTAGAAAGAGCTGTTCCTAAGGGAAGGACAGGACTTTCCCAAGGGTCTTGCTGTAGAAAAGATAATGTAAACTGCTTCATCTTGTATGAGCTTCTTCCTGCAGGAGCAGACCTGCTCTGCTTTTTTCTCTGCTTCCTTTGGGGGTATGTACAAAAGGCGCAAGGTATATAGGGGAAAGAGTGCAATCTCACTTCTCTTCCTCCTTGTCCTTCAGTTCTCCTCACTCTGTGAAAAGAGGCAGGATCCCTGTTCTTGCTAAGACACCCTCAGAATAAATACTGGATATGAGTTCAAATCCTGAGCCCATTTAGACACCTTAATGCAGTCCAGCTTTCAAAAGCACACAGTGGTGTGAGCTATTATATGCTGAGCTCCTTACAAAGGCTGACCATAAGTTCCATTTTATTTACTAAGACCCAGTCCATCCTAGTGTTTGTGATGCAGAAATATTTTCATAAATTATGCCAACACATTTCCTAGCAGGGAAGTTGCTTATACTGGGCAAAATGTGCTTCTGGTGAGAGAGGTTAGAAAGAAATGAGGGATAAAATAACAAGCACAAAGCATTATATTAATATAACTATCTAATTTAACTCCAATTGCTGATACTGGGGCTTCTTCTCCCCCTCTGTCCTCATCTGTATCGGGTAAGAAAGGAGTGTATCCTTAGAACAATACTGCTCTGTCAAGGACAGTTTCATATTGGCTTTGCCTGAGCTAAAGCTGGATAAAAGCTCACAGAGTGGCTATGAAGAACTAAATTATGGAAGTACAATGCCAGTCTGTGCTGGAGTAAAACCATAGCGCGGGACTGAGTTACAGAAGTTCATTAAAGCTATTATGTATTAACTGAACCACTGTATCTACATGTGTGCATGCCTTGAGATCATCTGATGAGTTGTGTGTCCCAGCTTAAGCAATAATGTGTGAGGCTGAGGCTCATGCATTTTGCCTTGACTTTGAGGGGGGAAAAATCCAACCTGTGATGGAGAATTATGTCAGCTGGAGACGGGTGATAACTTTTTAAGCCCTCCTGACTCAAAAGTGAAATGTTTTGCCTGCACCCTTAGCTTCAGCTAACTAGATTTTAAAGCAGATAAAGAAACAAATGCAGAGAATGTATGAGAAAAATAGATAACACTCCAAACACATGTAAACCGCTCAAAAATATGCCTGGAAAAAGTTCTCAATTAAGAGAGAGTCCTAAATAGTTCACTAACTTCTTACACTTTCTGTCATTGATTTCTTACACTGACGCATATTCATCATCATATGGCACATTATTGAATTACTGACTCTTGTCAAACTGAAACAAACTAGTCAATTCTTTAGTTTCTTAAGGAACAACAGAAAAACAGAGAGAGGTTGATCTTTCCATTATCTCGGTCATACAGTTCAACCATGATTTAAATAAACACACAGATTCTTTAAATGTAGAACAGGATTAATTTATTAATTTCAGTTAAATTCACTGTATGTTTAAATATCTACCTTATAGAAGTCTAATCTAGATTTTTTTATAGACACCTGTTAGAAATTAGTCCTTTCAGAAGGTAATATTTAAATCACTTTATATGTTTGCCTTGGAAAACCCTAAATTCTGCACTCTACCTCCTCTTGAGAGAATCTAGACAGCTCTCATTACAGGGTTAGGGCTTTTGCCTTTTTTTTTTTTTTTTTCTTTTTCTTTTCTTTTTTTTGGTGGTTAAAAAACCCCAACTTAATTGTGGAAAGATTTTGCATATATCCAATATCTTCCATCTGGAAAGTCTACCAGTCTATTTAACGCAAGTTGTGGCAGGAAAGTAATTTGTCTCCTATTTCATTTGAGGTACAGAGGCTACTTCAGCCTTTCTTGTAGACGCACTCCTTTAAGAGGCATTCTCCTAAACAATGACAATGCTGATCCTATGAATATCCTCAACTCCCTCATCACCCTGTGTGGCCAGAATGTAGGTGGAGGCTACTGGCTGATTCCATGGGGATCCTTAAAACCTTAGTCTGCACCCATTCTGGTGACTCCCTCTGGCTCCTATGTCCTAGCCCTTGGCTCCTTCCTGATGTTCCTGCACTACAGCCATCCTTCCTCGTTCACTCTCCATCACAGACCTCTTGGTAGTTACTAAGGTAGGAGATGCTGCTGCAGAAAGAAATCATTCAGTAGTTATGTAAAGGCCAGGCTGGATGGGGCTTTGAGCAACCTGGTCTGGTGGAAGGTGTCCCTGCCCATGCAGGGGGGATGGAACTCAATGGTCTTTAAGATCCCTTCCAACTTTAACCATTCTATGATTCTATAAAAAGTGCTTAACCCCAGAAAAAGTGTCCATGGTGTCATTATGTTTTGCCTAAAAGAAACTAATTGCAGAGCTGGTCATCATATGCAAGTTTCCTGAGCCTTATTCTTAAATCCTATAAATCTTCCCCTTTCTATGTGGTGTGAATACAGGGCAAAATACTGGTGTGTAGGGAACAATGGCCAGACTTCTCTTCTACAGAGTAGAGAGGCAACAAAAAAAGTAAGTTTATTTCTTGTGCATTGGAATTGTGAGTACATACAGACCATAACCCCAAGAACAATTTAAACTGGAAAGTTCATAAGGGCTTGATCAAAACAAACAGCATTTCATTCATCAAGCAGTGTCACTGGAATGCAGGGAACTGCTGTTTATCTGATTATGGCAGAAAGGGGGAGTGTGGGAGGTGTGGGGGGGTGGGGAGGTAGAAGGAGGGGAGTGGAGAAGCAGAGACAACATCCAGTAGGATACAATGCCGGATAGTTTTTTGTAGTCCCCTCTTTTCCTCCCATTTTTAAAACTTCTTCCCTTCTGACCTTAAAATATTAACGACTACAAGCTCTTCTGCACAACAGTAAACCTGCAGGCAGAAAACAGTAGATAATGCTGTCACTTTTACCTTGGTATACCTGACCTCCATTCAGTAAACCACTGTTTTAAGTGTACCCAATTTAAATGTATCTGCAATAAGCTTTTTCAGTGTTTACGTTGGTTTTGCTTAGTTTTAAGCATTCCTGCATTATAGAGCAATCTTGTGTTTTTCTGTGCTATGAATACCTCATTAATGTCTTTGTATTATCTATTACCGTTTAGCTCTTAAAGAAGAAAAATGGAACCGATCTAGTGAAACTTAAATTTGCAGAGCAAATAAAGGTTTCTTGTTCATGCCTTTCTCAAACTTTACAGGCTGCTTCAACGTAATTAGTACACAAGATAACTTTCCAGGTCTTAATTTAAGAAAAAAAAAAAAAAAAAATCTTGACAGTTGCAAATAGATCTTTTTAGAGAAAGACTTGAGTCATAATTTTTCTACTACCTCTTCCAATAACAACATAGACTATGGAGGTAAACGTGTTCAGCATTTACTGGTAGCATAATATGATTAGTAATATCCTTTAAACTCCCATTTGTAAAAAGCAACTGGAGTAAGTTAATTCCCACAGTACTTCCTGGAGGAGAAAGGTCTTAGGTCTCCTCTTCTAAATATAGACCACAAAGCTCTAACTTTGATTTTGTGTAAATAATGACTGGGTTGTCTTTCCAAGCTCATTCATGTCTCTTTGAACACTCTTAGCTTGACTGGCCATTTCAAGCTAATTTGCTATTTCTGGATGCCCCCAAACTGGAATTATCTCCTTTTATGACCTGGCCACCTTGACCTCTACTATCCTAGTGTGTCCCCACTGCATCTGCTTTTGTCCTAGTGCCCAGCCGTCACCAGCTTGTTGCATTGTGCTCTTCTGAAGCTTTTGACACACAGTGAAATAGCCAAGTGATAGTGCTTACCAAAGATGTCTACCCAAAGAGTCCTAGATATGCATATTTACTCACTATTCCAGAGAGTGTATCTGATTCAGCTGATGAAACTACACAAGAATAAATGAGCTCACTGAATTTTGAGACCAATTTTGGCTCCAGTTCTCTCTGCAGCTTCTCGTGTCTTGACTGATTGATTGAGTCATCATTAACAGCCTGAACCTTTGAATGAAACCAGTGGGAGTCCTGCCACTTTTACCAGCAAGAACAGGCTGCTGCATAAGTTTCTCACATGAAAGTACAATTCACTAACTTGTAAAAGGATGGAAAAGAAAAGTAATCCAAAAGACAGATCACAGCTCATAAGTCAAATTTAGCATAGAAATCTTGCATGGAGGCAACAGTTTGAGTACAATGAAAAAAATATCTGTGGATTCTTTTTATTTTTGTTTTAGATCCTGATTTCAGTTTGTCTGACTATTGTTTTGCTTAATATGGTGTGTGTGCATGTAGGCAGGGATGCTTTTGATATACCTTGAGAACTACTGCATCCTTCCATTTTTTCTGCTGTGGTCTCTCTCCTTTTCTACCCTTCCCACCATCTCATGTCACACAGTAGTCCTTGAGACAGCTGAGAACAGGACATCTTCCCAGGTAGCTATGAGCCTGAGATTTAATTGTCAGTCCATGGAGTGTCTGTAGAGAAATGCATGGTGTGTGGCAGCAAGCACTGGGTGAGCTGTAACAGGAGCGCTGAAAACACCTGCACTTCCCACCTGCAAAAGAGAGGACCTACCACTTGGTTACTGCATTCTGGCCAACTTTGTCATGATATATTTGTTTTAACCCCTAAAATCCTAGGCTAGACTTCACCATAGCAGCAGACTTCTACAAAGACCCTTGGGAATGCACCTGGTGTCATATTTTATACTTGAGTGAGCAACGTAATTTCTTGTTCATAATATCAAGGAAAGATATAATTAGATTTATATTTATGTGCTTTTAGCAACACATAGGATTATTTTCTGTTTATGCTATTACTGCTTTGGGAGTACAAACAAAACTGATTAAGACATTATTATACCTTTATGAGGGCAGGTTATTCAATGCATGAATGCTAGCGACACTTTTAGTACTGTGCTCATGATGCTTATTCTGATCAGAATGGTTTAAATAATACATGAACTCATGCATATACATATTGCAGCTCAGCTCTTTCATTAGGAGATTTGCTAAATTCTCTCAGCTAGTCCTCCTGAGCTCTCACATGTTTTCAGGGTGAAAGTCCTTTTATTTGGAGCAGGCAGGTTGCAAAATCTTGCTGAGATATCATTTTAAATGTGTTTGGCTGTGCAACCTAGTTTAACAAGGGCAACTTGCAGTCTTTACTTTTGCTATTCTTCCTAGAAGAAAAAAGGAGCTTATGTGAAGTGTTTTAATGTATGAAAAAAAACATATGAAAGGAAAAGTGGAAAATTGGATTTGGTAATTAAGATTTTGTGTTGGGACTGAAGTGTTCTCAGTTCAGCTCCCTAGAGGTCCTGTATGACCTTGAACAAGTCATGATAATCTTTCCAAGTCCCTGTAAAGTCGTGTAGCAGTGCTTCTTTTCTTTCCCCTATATTTTGTCTGTTTGGCTCAGGTACAGATTCTCTTTCAGTGTGTTTATGTGGTGCCTATCATACTATGGCTTCAAACATATCCAGGAATTTTTATACAAATCCAGTGCTAGTAAGGAAAATATATACAAAATTATATTTGGGGGCTCCAATTCAGGATAACAACTTTAAACAAATATGTTGAATAAAGTGTATTTTTAGAGTAAGCTCCAACTCCCAGTGTTTTTGGCCAGAAAAGCAAGATTCTGTGTTGAGAGCAGAATGGGATCTGTGCATTAAATACAGATGTCCCAGGGGAATGAATCCATCTTTTGTGTCTGTTCCAGGCTCTGTGGACTTTGGAAATGCTGCAAGAGGGTGAGGAGAAATTCTAGAGAGGCCTGATGTATGGAAAAGAGCAGGACTTGGAAGTAATAAGAGACAGCGAGGAATGTGAACAAAGGATCCCTACCAGAAAAATAAGTTATAGTTGATTAGGTGTCATTTTTGTAAAGGAGTGCAGTCCTGTGTGGCTTTGTTTTTCAGGAGAGAACCTGCTCTCATTGTCTGTAAGGCTTCCTGTACTGAACCTAAATATATGGCTTTGCATTGAAATGCCTGTGGGGATTTCTCTTTTGTTCCTGCAAGCCACTGCCCAGTATTCCTAGTGAAATAAAATGAAGGGATCTGAAACAAACCAAACACTGCTCCCCAGCCAAACCAAATTACTTTAACGAAATAGAATTTTAAATCATGGCTCATACATCAGCACCTATCAGCACCTATCTGGTCTATCAGACCAGAACATTGGGGGCTGCTAATGAAGCGTGAAACTCTTCATCACCTGGTATATATGCTCAGCTTCTTCAGTTCAAGGCGGTCCATGCTGCTCATTTTCAGAGATGCTGCTGTGATCTCAGAAGTCTTTCAGGGTCTGCAGTTGTACACACGGGTCATTCACAAACAGGCAAAACAAAACTGGGCTGTTTTTCTGCATACTGCAATAACAAGTCTGTACTGCTCCTCTAAATCCACCAAGAGTGCAGCACAGGGCACAACGGGGGGCTGTGTTTATGAAAGTGTCCCTGGTTCATTAGCTCTGATTGCTGTGTTAGATACACCTGCATCCCCACCTAGTCCTGACACCGTCTATTAGGCCAGAGTGACCTCCCTGCTGAGTAGCAATCATTAGTCACTCTGCTCTTAAGAGAGACGGATGGTGCTTACCTGGGCGGCTCATCAATTTCTACTGTCTTGTCTTTTGTTCTGTGTTGTGAGCCATGCTTTTCCCAGAGAATTTGATGTTTTCAAGCTACAGTGATTTGAGTAAAAATGGTGAGTAGTCCTGGAACCAAGGAATTTCCAGTCTGTTTGCTGTCACTGGTCACCCTGCTGGAAGCTGTACAAAATCTGAAGGAAAAGGTTAAAACTGATCTGCCTTGTAACTCTCTGGCAGTTCCATGAGGATTTCATATCTTAAGAGCATCACTGCCAATTAGACTTTGACTAGAAAAATTCCTATATCTCATCCCTCCTCAGAATCCTGCCACACTTCAGGAATAAAATGCATGTACCAAAAGGGACTGTCAGACAGTAAATCCCTCAGGGCTCTGCTTTATGTCCAAAATGACCCAATGCCTGGCCACTTGTAGAGTCCAGTGAGTTCAGGAGGGCTCCAGACTAGGAAATGTTCCCTTGGGTGATAAATTTGTTTTTCAACTTGTGGGTGTGGTCTTAGTGAGGTTCACACAATTATGTGCCTGCATGTTAAAGCACAAGAGGTTTTGAAATATGAAATCCGCAGTTAATCATTTCTCCAAAGAGCTTCCAATAAAGCATATATCTAGAAATAGTAAAAGAGGTGGAGAGGAAACATGAGAACTTTGCTTTGCATTATGTTTAGAACAGGGAGGCTGCTCAGGCTGTGAGAATTTCAGATCATGTTTTGTTCAGGACAATCTGGCAGGGAGAAAAACAAAAATGATCAAAGGGAAAAAGCGAGATGGCAGCTGGTAAGGGATGACTGTTATCCTTCCTACCCATGTTGGCTGTAGGTCCGGTTGTGCCAGTAGCAAAGCTGATAGCAAGGCTTGAACGACTTCAGTGACAAAAGACCCTAAAGGAGAGTACCTGTCTCGTATCTTTTTATCCTTATAACTAATTATAAAATGTTTGACCTAGATGATCACTTCGGGCTATTTTCTACTTACCTCCTACCTTATACTTTTACGGTCCATTTATATATAAGTGATGTTCAGGAAGCTTGTTACAGCTGATGGAAGGTAAGAGAGGCTCTGACATCCAGTCTGTGGTTGCCACATGTCATCCTCTCAAGGCTTTTTATGTTATAAACATTTCTTTTTAATACCTCAAAGAGAAATACTCTAGTAATTATAACAGCAATTTCCTTCCTTAGCTTTACTGTTTCTTCTCTCCTGTGCAGATTATTTCATTTAAGCTGATATCCTGAGCAATTATAGTACAACATCATTTGAGACGTAATCACCTCTGGCTAACCTCTTCAGGATCCCTTGGATATAAATGTGTTGATGTCTAAGCATCCCAGTGAGAACATTTCAGTGAGAAAAACCAATATGAAATCTAATATTTCCCAGGAAATTTCGTCAGGAATAGAGCAGAACAAGTGTTCTCTGCTAGGGGGAGGCAAGGAATATTAGAAGAAAATATTGCATTGATTTTATGGCCAGAAAGAATAACTGTGATCCTCTATTCCCATTGCCTGCAAAACATAAGCCAAGATTTTGGCTGCAGCCAGTGCTACTGGCTGTAATGGGCCACATCCAAAACCCTGTGCAGTCACTGGAAAAAATGCTATTGGCTTCAGTGAGAGCTTTGGATCAGGGTCAGTGTGAACAGAAGCCAAGCAGTGTGGCACAGCTGAGGGGAAATCCCTGACTCCTACCAAACAGGGACCGTCTGCCAGAAAATGGGGGATATCTGTGGATTCCTGGGGGCAGGACAGTGCTGTATGGCTGTCCTCACTGGGATGGGAAGGAAACTCAGGGAAAACAGCCAGGGAGGAGCTACTTCTCTCTACTTCCCCTCTGTTTGCAGCCACTGCCCAGGACTTCTCTCAGCAGCGGTTCCTGACGCTGCTGAACACCTGCATAGTTAACTTTCCTGTTCCCTGTTGTGGATGATATAATATAGACATATGGAGTCTGGTGTGCTCATCTAACATTTTGGGTTAAAAAAAAAAAAAAGTGCTGTTTAATTCTTCAGTTTAGGAGTAGCTTAATAAAAGTTGATGAAAAATTCGAAGGTGTTTGTGGGTGTGGGCACAGGTCATTTGGCAAAAAAAATAAACAGCAACAAAATGCTACATCAGTAATGTGTTAGATCTATCTGAGTAGTGTTGGGGGAAAATGTGAACAATCCAAAACAAAAGGAATGCTCAGAAGTGCTCTTCTGTGGCTTCTTCGGTGCTTCAAAGTACAATGATTCAGAAATACTGCATTTTGTGACAAAATTGGAGTTTGCATTTTAGCAGTGGCAAAACTCAGCATAAATGTATAATCAATGCTTGCCACTCCTACAAAAAAAGCAGAATTACATTGTGAAGGAGATGATACAACAGGATAATTCCCACTGGTGATGTAAAGCCTCTCTTTCCCACAGTTACGGCTGCTCTGGTGTGCATGCTTCCCAGAACAATGCTTTGCAGAAGCAGAACAGGCAAGCAGAAGACTGCAGGATTTGGCATTTTGCATAAAAATACTCATTTTCAGACCACGGTTTAAATCCTTCCCAGGTGACTAATAACTTAAATGTCCTAATCATGGTGCAGGGTTTTCTGATACACAAACAACTGGGTCCTGCTATTGTCCCTGGTGAACCTAGTCACCAAACCAGGTCGCTGGATGGCCCCTTCCGTAGAGGCAGTGGCCCTTGCAGGAGTCACTGGGAGGCAAGAGCTCTCACTTCTCAGAGGATGCTTCCTCCCAGTAAGAGTTACCAATTGCGTGCAGGAACACCTGCACTCCTCCCTTTGCTGGCTATTTGCATCTTTGACAAGACTCACTTAAAAAGCAGGTAAATAGTTTCCTCATAGATAACTGAGGGATATTTAGGAATATGTGGTTGTTTTAGTTATTTTTTCTTTTTTTTTTTTTTCTTTCTTTCAAGTTACGACCTTTTGCTGTAAGACTGTCAAGCAAGTTGGGCAAGACAGATGGAATTTGAAGTTGGGATTCCCATTGCTGAAAGTACCTCTAGGACACTGGATATCTGAAAACTCCCCATCCCTGGGCAGCAGGTAGGTGTCTGAACACAAGTGTCCAGCATAATTTTAAATGCCCTTGGCACCTTGCCTTTCAGCTACCTCTTTTCCAGGAAGAGATTTCCCTGTTGTATCCGTCTGTCCTGCCACAGGCTTCTAGAAAGGCAAAGGGCAATCAGATGAAAGGCCCTGACAGCCTGAAGGGATTCAGCTTTTTGAGGAGCTTTGATGGGGTATGGCAGGGCAGTGCAGGGAGACAAGAACTAGCTCTACACAAGCTGGTGCAGGACTGTATTGCCATAGCACACCAGCTAGGCCTATAAACCCTGCTCTGCAGTCAGCACAACCACCCCGACAGAGCAGCTTTTTGATGTAGCTGTTTTGTTCCTAATAACTCCATTAGTCCAGGGATAACTCTTTTATCCTTGCAGAACACTTCATTGTACCATGTAGATACCCCCTGAGGAACTGTTCTAAAGCCTTTGATAAAACAGGAGGTGAAAAACTGTGGATCAGAACTTGGAGCACAAAGCTCCAAGAAGTGGCACTGGAAAGCACGTACCCCGCCTCTTAGGACTAGCAGGCAAGTTGAATATTTAGTCAAAACCTTTATCATGGCTGTAGCAGTAGGTTGATTTACACCAGTAGGGAATTTTACTTTCACTTTTCTCATGCTGCTGTAGCGTTAAGGTGAGCATGTGCCAGGGAGGATGGAACAGGCCAGTGTATATATAAATCTGCTGCTTCTGTAAGTCAAGGAGAAGAAATTTAGCTTATCTACAGATACTTGTTTCCCTTGATATGCACCCTCTTGCAGCAGCAGAGGAAAGACAGCTGCATTTGGGCAGAAGTAGTGCCTACTGCTCTTAGGAGCAGCTTGTGAGCTCTGCATTGGTGTTCGGGGGCAGGTTTATCTCTGTCTGACTACTTTTGAGTAAACACCAGCATGGGGTTGTTAGCAGCATCCCTATTATGTTTCTAATAGTCTTGTTAACATACAGGAAATCGATGCTAAGAAATGTTAAGGAGAGTACAGATTAAAGTTAGCGTACTATTCTTTGAGGACCATCCAGAATTTGTCAACATTAACTGCTCTTCTCCAGGGATCACAGCACTTTGTCCTTGGTAAGACCAAGGCAATAATTGGCACTGCCTGAGCTCTTGGCCTCTTGCTCAGTTATCTGTGGGCAAAATGCCCCAGTAACAGGGACCATACAGTGTTGATCTCAGGAGCAGTATTACAGCATAAAAGTGAAGAATTTGAAGGTCTTTAAGAAAATGATTAGAGAATCAGTGAGGAAAAAGAGCCCAATGGGAAATGAATTAGCCTTGCATTTTAGAAATCTTTTCCAACTCTGTCCACCTTGCAAGATTCTTTTAAGTCTCATTGTCTGGTCATTTCACTTCTGCTTCCATGGTGTTAAATGTGCATACTAGTCCCCTTCAACACAGAAATACTGCAAGGTACTGAGATTTTAGAGGGCTGGGAGCCACTTAAATGTATTAGTAGAGATTACTCCCCTAGTCACCATCCTGGTTCCTTTGGCCTCATTCATGTAGGGTATTCGCCATCTTATTTTAACCTGGAAGAATCAGAAAGCCTCTGTGGCCTCTAGAATGGAGAATTCTTCCTACTTTATCCCTGGAGAGTCACTCAGTGACTTGTCCAACACTGTATTGCACAAAATAGGACAGACAAGACATACCATCATTTTGGTGAACACTAGAGTCCTTATGCAGGTGTGTTCAGGAGAGAAATATTAAATACCACTTTCCACAACATTCCCATGCAGAAGGAACTTGTGATGCAGGTATCTGCATTTTCTGAGTGTGAAAGGGACCCTGAAATACCTTGGGATGCTGCTGCAATACCCCAAAGGAGTTATCAAGAGCCTCCACTGTTAAAACTAAGAAAGGAAGAGCTAAGGAAGGATGAAACACAGGTACAGGTTTAGTGAGTGCATTGCTGGGTATATTCCTCCTCTCCTGGTTCCCCCCGCTTTCCCCCTGCTGTCTCGTGGAACAATCACTTCATCTTTCGTGCTGAAGAAAAGGAAATATGACACTGTTGATCAGCACCGCTTCTGCCATTGTAATAAAATGAAATGAGATCCAATGTACTCAGCCATTACTTGAGTGAGTCAGACTTGCTGACCTTCACTGTGGCTGTTAATGTCCAAAACTCTCTGTCTTCTAGCTCTAAAAGCTGTCTCTCATTTCTGAAGTGAGAACAAGGAAAGAAAAGAAAAAAAAAATACAGAAGGTAAGATTTTTTCTTCTGTGAACCTCCCCACACACCTTTTTTTTTAACTCACAGTGAGTATTTTCTCAGTCATAGGCATCAACTAATTCATTACATGTTCCCACAAGGTAAAGAAAGTCTCGCTGTTTCCATATGCAGTCTTTGTGTCCAAAGAACTTATTTCAGACCCTCGAAACACCTCTTTATTTTCAGTTAGAACCAATAGTATAGTTATTAACATAACAATTAATGATTTAACAGTCTACCAGGTGGGATTTGCCCTGTGTTCACAGGGAACGAACTGTCCTGTGGCATAAGCATCCAGCGGGATGAACAGTGCTTGGACTGGTGGGAGAAGCTAACTGAATGGAAGAACTACTTGCCGCCCAACACTGTCATTTTCTCAGGGCGATGTTAATGAGGCTTGCTTAGTGTTTCATGAAAATTTCATTTGCAGCACACAGGGCTCCCTGACAGCAGGAGCTCTGGTGAATCTCACAGTGGTGGTTTAAGCCATTACAGCCTTCTGCCATGTGCTTCCACTGTCTGCAAGGTTTCTCATCCTTGTAGCTGAATAAAAGAGGGGCCTAAACCTCAGCTGCTGCAGCTCAGAGTTTGTTGTATTATATTATAGTGTTAGTGAAGGTGATGTGGACAGGGAGGGGATCATGCCATGGTCACACGCTGACTCTTCCACAGTACTCTGAGTCAAAAGGGAAAAGAAAGGCCTCCTCTTCCCTAACGCATACACAAAAATTGCTGCTGAGTCAGAACAGCAAGGATGCCAACTGAATTATTGCTTTGTTTCAATTATTACTTTTAACACCCTGGTATGTCAAGGGAGACCTTAAAAATAGAAAGGATTGTAGATTCCACAAATTCTCAATAAACTTAAAGGGTAATATTATAATAATTTCCTTCAAGACTAGGAATTCCACTTCAGTTTTCTCAATCATATTGGGTGGCTCGGGTGCATCAGGGATCATGTGCATGATCTGTTGCAGACAACTGCAACTGTGTCTACCCAGTGCAAGACAGTTTCAGTTCACTACTCATATTAATCATAGAATCATAGAATGGTTTGTGTTGGAAGGGTCCCTAAAGATCATGAAATTCCAACCCCCCTGCCCTGGGCAGGGACACATCCCACTAGACTAGGTTGCTCAAAGCTCCATCCAGCCTGGCCTTGAATGCTTTCAGGGATGGGGCATCCACAACTTCTCCGGGTTAATGCATGTAAGCATGTCCATGCTTTTAACCTCAGCCTTGCTGCTGTATGATTTAGAAATTGGTTAAAGCTGACATGATGCCTAACATCTGGCTGAAGGCCAATTGCTGAATCAGCACTGGAGTTCCTGCACAGTCCACAGCTGTGTAGTCCAGTTTAATGTGGGTAGTTTAAGAGGACCAGCATCCTATGCAGTTGTCCCTGCTAGGAGGGAAAGCTGAGAGCAGGAACCATTTCACATGTCTGATCCACGTCTATCACACAATGTGTGAGCTCAGATAAACAGAGGTGACATCTTTAAGGACAGATTATAAGATTACTATATGTATTTTTAGCCCCTGAGACAGAGAGACATTCAAACACCTGAGTAGTAAGTCATGAGCCACTGCAGTTCATAGTGTGGCGTTTCGAGAAAATCAAAGTCACTGATAGTCTCTGATAGATCATGTGGTTGGAAGAGCTAATTGGTATCCAGTGGGGTTAATCACACCTAAATTCCCATAAGATGGCTCTCTCGGGCACTAGTAACAGCAAACCAATGAGCTGTATGGCTGACAGTACAGGGATGCCTGCACGTTTACCTAGCCATTGCTGTGAGAAATGTAGTGATCTCCCAAGAAGTGAAATGGAAGTTTTATTTAAGCTCTAATCGGTTCCTTACAGAATTATGCCAAAACTTATGTGTCAAGTTTATAAAATCAGATTAAAAGCATCCATATTTTTGCTTTGTTCCTCCTTAACTATGTTGGTAACTATTCTGGGAAAGTGATACAGTGTTGAATATCTTTCTCTGGTAATTACAAATGAGTATGAAAATGAGCTACAAAACAGGGAAGTGCTTTTATCCTAATTTTACATATGGAGAGCTGAAGCACTGAAGTCCAAATCTAATAAAGAATTATCGTACTGCAGCACCTACTTGGCAGTCATCTGGTGCCCATACTGTTTCCAGAACACTGTTAGACACCTAGGCTCCATTTAGAGGAACCTACATATACAGGACAGGCTTGTCCTCTCTAAACAGGCAAAAAAAACAGCCAACTTCCTGGGAAAGAAGCTGCCTTAAATCAGTTCTCTTGGATGTCTCTGATTTGAGCTATCAAGCTAAGAAATGCTATGAACAAGGATAGGTGTTTGTCTGTACACCTTGGCTATCTCATTCAGGTTTTCAAAGATATTTGGCTTTAGATCATCACAATGCTTTACTCTGGATGGGTGCACCTCTGCATTCCCAGTGCTTGGTAGGGTTCCCTCAGCTCTTTTAGAATACTGGAGGAAGAGGAGTTCTTCTCTCCCTCTTTGCCATGCTTTAGTGGCCTCTATGTATTCAGGAAAATCCAAGTTTAATCTTCCTTTCCCTTCCTTCCCACTCTGAAGCTATTCCCTGCATCAGAAATAATTTGAGAGCAAGACAAGCAGTAGGAGGGAGTTTAGCTCTGCAGTGTGCTGCCTGGGGGTATAGTGTTTGGGGAATATAAATGCATTCTGGGTATGAACCAGGACACACTTTAGTGCATCCTGATGAATACCCTAAGTACAGTAGTATGGATACAGTCTGCTTACACACAATTTCCAAAATAATCTTTTGCACAATTATGCAACAGTCACAGCTGTGGGGATCCCCCTTTTCAGTCTCTCTGGACACAGACAGTTCACGTGCTCCAGTGAGATGGCAGATGCACCTGAATCCCCTTAGGCAGGTGTGGGAACTGGACCTGGCTGTACCAAGTTGGGTCCTTTAATGACTGTGTTTTTGATGCCTGTCCAGGTTGGATAACAAGGATTTTGAAGTGCCTGTGTGTAAGCTTTTCCCAGACTACAGCTCTGCCTCCTTCCCTCTGTAGTTGCCTACATTTCATTTTGAATCTGACCTTGAGTAGCAGAGTCTGTGACAGAGCAAAGAACTAAACCCAGTCTCCCAAGTCTTGATGTGTCTTTGGATCTGCCTTTTCCTTCAGCTGCTTTAGATGAGGCCTCAGCTTTACTCAATTCTCTCCTAAGCAAATCTTCTCTTGATGTTTACACTCATGGCCAAATATTAATTGGAAATCTGGAAACAGAGAAACAGACGCTATTCACCACAAGAGAAAAAAATTGAAAAGCACATTTAAAAGAAATCTTTCCACAAAAGAAGTTAGATGCTTTTGTTGTTGTTTTTCTCATTTAATGTCACAAATACAATGCCAACCTCTAACAGTCAGGCACACAAGACCACGGCTGCCAGTTTAACTGACTGATAAAAGTAGGATCAACACCTCAAAAGAAAGACATCTAGCTGGGGAAATCTCTGAAAGAAAAAAATTCTGCAGGAAGTTGCAAAACAGGTAGGAGCCCTGAGCCTCATTTAGCAAGTTCATTCATCACTGAAACAGTGCCCAGCCTAGTGATGGGTGAGATATTCCTGGTTGCATGCACAAGATCAACATTGCAAAGATCTCAGAGACAAATACACCTTACAATGATGATCCTTAGGGCTTTCCAGAAGGTGGTCTGATTAAACCAGATGGGGAGTTTTTAGGCACCACATGCCAGATTCTCAGCTCCTGTAAATTAGCTTCACTCCACAGATGATTTACAGCAGCTGGAACCTGTAGCTGAAAAGGTCCAAGTTGCAGATTCACGAGCAATTGAGTCTACATAGATTTTTACTGTTAAAATTAACAAGGCCAGTGTGTGTTGGGGGAGGAAAGTAGCCACTAATTTAACAGAAATTACCAGGACTTAAATAGTATTTTCTCTAGTTACAGGCTCAACAGGCTTTTCTCTTAGCTTCTTAGACCTTTTTGCTGAACCCTGCAACACAATCAATATAGAAATAACACATCTGAGTGGCCTTGGATGGTAGAAAGCCATAAAAGCTTCTGATGGCTGCTAAAATGAAAATCTTCCTTTCTAAGTGGAAGGAATTTTTAAGGACAAGACAGCAGCTGCTTTGAAACGTCTGTGAATTCCTTTTCCTTGCAATTAGTAGCAAACAATAAAGGCCTCTTTTCTGAGCACTGATGGCTTCTCCTTGGCTTTGGCAGCTTTTGTCTTTTCTAAATGATAATAACTGTGCATGGCTTTTTCTGTTTAGTAGGGAATGTGTATCTCTCTGAAGAACACTCATTCCACATGGTAGCTGTAGGCATGTTGTTCCAAGAAATTATTTCAAGTCTGGACCTCTGTAATTAGTATTTTTACTGATACATAATATAAACCTAATAGTGCTGTTATGTTGAGCTTACATGAAATTGGTAAGTAGTGCAATCTCTTACTCTCCCAGCTGCTCAGCAATTGTCTCTCAGTCCCCCATGCCCTGCAGAGCTTTGTGCTTCTACCAGGAGTAAGAATTTGCTTTGTACATGCGAATTAGAGAGATGGAGGAAAGGTTTGTTTGGCTGCTTTCAATTATTTGTTCTTTTAAATGGTTGGGATTTTCCTTTTTCTTTTTTCTTTTTTTTTTTTTAAATATTAACTGAACTGTCAGCCTTCAGGCAGTGTTTGAATGGAAAAACTCCAGTGAATTGGCTTGTATCTCCCTTGGCTGGGGATAACAGGGCATTAGTTGGCAACTTCAAAAGATGAAGCCTGTTCTGAGCTCTGCCATATACCTGGTGTCAGAGCTATCTGTTTACCTGATAACATTTTCAGCCAAAATCCTTTTCTTACTGAGGATAGTACCTTGACTGCTTCAACAAGCTGCTCTCTGAGCTGCAGCTGATAACTGTTTGTAATCTACGTTGTCCTGAGCTGGAGAACATGTGCCTGGCAACACCTGGTTATTTTCAAATGTGCCTACTTTATTTCTGGGATAGAAGGCCCTTTCAGAGGTGTTTACTGGTTGCTTTGTTCTTTGAGAAGAGCTTCCATTTTCTGCAGGTGGTGAAGGACTCTCAGGAAGGTAAAGCTAGACATTTCATCTTTAGGTTCACATTGTAGAGTTTTTGTTGTTGGGTTTTCTTCTCCTTGAGGAAATTCTTGCTTTTAGAAAGTGAGACTGTTGGAACTGGAGAGAACTTAAGCTACTTTCTTGAAACATATTCCACATAAAACCAAAGAGGATCTATAGCTTCTCTCTTTTTTCAGCGTTTCTTCTTTAGCAGGTAAAGATAAGGAGACTTTCTTCTTCAGGAATTGGCTGCTGAAGGGGTGGAGTTGCAGGGTTTGCTGAGAAGGTCTTGCCATTGTGTTGTGGAGCTGATGGTGAGCCTCCTGCTGGAGGAGGTTCCCTCTTTTCCAGGTAGTAATAGTGTACCTCTCCCAGTTCTACTCATCTAATATGCACTTCAGTTGTTCTAAAATGGTGAAACTACCTATGCAGCTGTATTTCTGCGGTGTTTGGGTTGTATGTTCAAGTTTTACTGCTTATTATGAGGGCTAGGGCTCTTCTGGAGGCTGAGAATTTTGTTGTCCTTCGATTCCAGGAGCTGAGGCTTTAATTAAAAGCGTCAACCAGTTAGAAACTCACAGTAAAAGCATGAGGTTGTCACCTTGGACTTAAGGGAGAAATAGACTTTTTCAGAGCATATAAAGGTTACAAAGTTCACTTGTTCAATTTGAGTGGGGTTGAGTTGAGTTTTTTTTTTTCTTTTTTTTTTTTTTTCCCCCCCTATCTAGGAAAGCTGAGGGAAGCAGGGAAGTAGAAGTGATATGGGGATGCTCTGAAAAAAAATATCTGTGAACAAACCCATCCATTTTAAGCATTTAGATGAAGACAGAAAACGTACTCAGCTGATGAGTCTGAGCAAAAAATTTCTTGAGGACAGAATAAGGCCTAAAGTACCGCAGTTCACAAAGAAGGTAGCACCACACTAAAGGATGCTTCTAGACAAATTAGATTCCTGTTCATAAGGATACATGTTACAAAACAATCAAGAGCAGAGCTGGGCGTATGGTAGATCTTTTGCCATTTGAAATATTTGTATCAGAAGTGAGCATCTTGTAAAAAGATATGTCCCAGCTCAGAGCTTGAGGCAAAGATTACATAGGAAGTTCTCTGTGCTGTAATATGCAGGAGGTTAGACTTCTTGCTTGTAACAGTCTTTTGGTGTCAACATCTACTAATCTCTTTCTGTGTACTTGCAATGTTATGTGCACCAGATTTTCCTATCTCCTTGAGTAAACTTATCCAAGGGAGGAGGCTTACGTTTCATCTACTAGCAGCCTGTAAATTGCTTCTAGCGCTTTCTTAGTAAAAATTCTTCCATCAAAATGTGTCTCATCTGCACGAGACACAGATGCTGCAGAGAGGTGAATGGAATACACGAAAGAAGACAAAATTAAGGTTGCTTGAGTGACTTTAAATATCCATTTCTATGAAAATAGCTGTGATGTGGCATTCTGCTTTTTGGATATTTTTTTTTCCTTTTTTACTATAATCTGAACATTCAAATAGCAGGATTTTTAATGGGTTTTAAGAAAAATCCTGTATTGTCTTAAGGTTTTTCCCTTCAGCAATAAGCAGCTGTTTATTGCTGTTTAGAAACCTAACTCTAGCTTAATGGAATTGTTTGTATCTAGGAGTTTTCTGTAGGCTTTGTCTACTCGCCTTTCTTCTGTAGAACCAGCACAATTTAACATAGAGATGGGGAAATGGATGACTCTATTTTTCAGGTTTCCACAGTGGCCTACTGACCAGTGTCAATTCAGCAGTCAGCTAAGCTGGTGGAGATCTGCTTTTGAGCTCACTCTGTGGTTAAGACAGAAGCAGAGAGATAAACCACTTCTAGTGGAGACAAATCAGAGCTGTTGACTTAGGGGGAAAGCAGCACTCAAAATCAAACCTTAGTGCACGTTTTGTTTTCCAGTGACCAAAGCAGGGTTAGCAGGCTCCATAGTCTCTGAGGAAGCAATCGTGGCAGAGACAGCAGAGCCCAGAGAGAGCAGAAGTGCTCTTCTCAAACCCTCACCTTGGGGGGACAGATGCAATTGCTGGCTGTTCTAGCCATGAAGATAAATCACAAAACAAAGGAGAGGGAGTTTGGTTGGTGTGTTTTTTTTCCCCCAGGATAGCTGAATATCTTGCTCATTAGTATGCTGTATAAGACGTTCTTTTTCTTACAAAAATGTGCCTGTTTCACTGTTCATTTATTACAAGAAATAACAACGCTCACACGCCAGTTTTCTTCTATTCAAACCTAATTTCATTAATCCCCTGCAGAATGCTAAATATACCTATTCAATTTGCACTTAGGAAGTATATTGCTGCATTTATAAATACTCTAGTCTTTTCTCCATAATAGTACAGATATTCTATTTCTGGAATTAAAATTCATCGTAATCATTTTCATTTTACAAAACTTTGAACATTCTCTCTGCTCTTGATTTCTGCCTTTTTTCTGTCTTAGTGCTAAACCACTATGTGGACTTACTTTTAAGGGAAACTTCATGAAGCTGCTAAGTAACAGTGTAAATGCCTGTATAATTTTTTTTTTTTTTTCTTAGGTGCCACATAATTCATAAATCCACCAAATGGCTGTTGCTGTTCAATCTGATGACTCATCAGCTTGTCATTTTATAAGATCGAAAGAGAAAAGACAAATTACTTAGGCAGGTTTGGAAGCATGTAAGGAGCAGAGGGGGCAAAATGCTTCCCTGGGGGATGTCAGGTAAAGGTGCAAAAAGATGTTTTAAGCCCTCAAATGGCAGCTGTTTGTTTTAGGTCTGTTCTTAATTTCCCATTCAGCATTAGCTTTTATCATACGGTTTTCAGTATTCCAGGTAGTTCGTTAAATCTTTCCATGAAAGGAAAAAAAAGCTCCTGCCACATTACACAAAGGAATTTTATTCACTTTTTTAAATACTTTTTTTTCCCACCTTGTCTGCACGCTTGGATCTGCTTCTGTTTTCATGGTGTAATACGAGAATTGCTACTGAGGTGGAGAATAAGCATAATAAATTAAAACCAGATCTGCATAAGGTACCACTGACAATTTTTGCTTTGTCTTATACTAAAAATCATGATCATTGATCATGATCATTGAAGTATTGCAAAACTTGTCTAGTTATTCAAGACTCCTGCTATTGAGTTGTATTGATGTGACTGAAAATATACTCAGAACAAACAAACTGCTGTGTTGGAAACTTATGCTTCTTATTCTTCCTACAACACTTGTTTTCCTTATATTCTTAACTCCTGGAGTCAGTTGATTTTAAAATTATTTTCCTGAACATATAAATACATATGCTTGTGTGCGTGTTTGATTACTTGCTTTTCTATATCAGTGGAGAAAGTTATGAAAATATTCTTTACTTTCTGAAGTCTCAGAACTGAGATGGCAAACAAAATGTCAATGTATTTTTTTTTTTTTTTCAAAAAAAGGATTTCTTTTAGATGTTATAATATTTTTTTTTGATCACTTGTGTGCCTTGTTAATATCCAGGATTAGAAATAGTTAGGCTGCATATTGTTTCCAATTACATCTGTCCTATACACAGCAATCTGTTACACTGCCTTTTGATCTAGTGCAATATAACTGAGAGGAAAATTCTCCCTTCAAATGGACTTCATTTTCTCAAAGTCTGGCAGCATTTAAAAGCTATCTCCATCATCTCACTTTGCTTTTTATTCAGTTCAATTTGAGGTGTTTATTTTCATCCACCCCTTTATATTATTTATTGCTCCCTTGAACAAAACAGTGCATATTTCTTTCTCAGCATAGGAACAACCTGGGCTTGTTTCCAAGGTATTTTTGTGGAGAAGCAAGACGTGGCTGCCTGCAGCAGTGCAGAAGAGACCCTCAGCTACACCCTTATCAGGATAAGTTTGTGGTTATTAACTCAAGGTGTATCAGTGACCTTTTTAATTAAGAAATTTGAAAGGGAGGAAAATACAGACCCCTGCTTCATTCATTCTGCAGTTTCATCCAGTCAACAGCTTAGTAATAAACCTAATGTAGTCAAAAAAAATGGCTTGAAGATAGTGTGAGTGCAGGCAAGAATTGCTCTTAATAATGTGTTCACAGGACAGATACTGTTATGGGGAAGAAAAGGACTAACATAATAGAAAGGAATAAAGGTAGTAACCTGCAGGTAATTACTTGGTATCTGCAACTTATTTCAAGTACAGAAAAGAGTCTATTTTTGGTGCACCTGGAGTGTTTTGTTTAGTAACTTAACCATCAGCCTTTTGATGTACATTGTATGCCTCTAGGAAGACATTCTAGCATCCTATTTGCCTCCTTTGTTAACGTAACAGTATATCAGGTTGAATGCTTCAGGAGTGTTTTTGAAATAACTGCTAAATCTTTTTCTTGGACAGGCTGCTGTAACACCTCTTTATTTAGTGTGTAATACCCACTTTGAGTCTTTGCTACAAGTCTCATTATTTTATAAGCCTTTCACTGGCTAAGTATGGCATTGCTTTAAGTAGATGATGTTTCAGTAGTCCTTCCTAATCAGCTTTTTTTTTCCCCTCTGCTGCATATAGCCTCTCTGTATAGTATATAAATATAGATTATCACAGTTTTTTGTTGGGAGTTGGTTTGTTTGTTTGTTTTTTTCTTATCTGAAGCATACAGCAGAAACAGAGGTGTCTGGAGAGCTAAAAACGATTAGAGGTATAGAAAAGACTTCCACAAGCAGACAGATGGAGAAGATTAATACCACTTAATGTAGAGACACAAGGCCATGCTGTAGCTACACTGAATAATCAGTGTTATGGGGAAGGCAAATTGTGTGCATTTTGCTTCTCTCCAAGTAAAAGCAAAAGGACTTAATGCAACAGTCAAGTTACAATATAATGTATGTAAAAATGCAAGGTAACACCTTTACAAAGAACGTGAATAATGACGACTCGTTGCTGTAAGGCAGCAATGACTCTCTGCCCTGCACTCTTTTACCCCATGTAAAAGCTGATGTTGCCACATGCTTGCAGGGCCAGTGGGAATGGAGTAAGTACTGCAGCAGGGGTGCTGCTGGGCAAGCTGTGGAAGGGACTTGCTCTTTCCTGGAAGATGGTTGGTAGTCAATGTCTGGGTGGCTGTCATCTTGGAGTACCTGCAGGTGAGTGCCCAAGGACTCCCCACATCTACAAACAAGTTATGGACATTCATAGCTTCATGAATTGTCCTTGCATTGAGAATGTCCATGGCAGGGCTAAAGCATGCAGCCCCATGTGTGTGGAAGCATGGTGCACCCCATCGCCCCGCTTAGTGGCCCAGCATCCACATGCCAAGTGATTAAGCATGCTATTCCCCAAATTAAACTGAGCCAGTCAACCAGGTGTTTGGCATCGCAACCCTGGCAGTACCTATCCTCCAGTTCACACCGATGTGAGGAGGTGCTTTGCTTGAGCAAGCACTTGAGCAAGACACCTGCAGCCTGGTTCTTTCCTGCAAAAAGCACCAGCTGTGTCCAAAGAGCGTGTTTGCACTTTCCACTACAGCAGTGACCTGAAGGAAAAGCAGGTTTTGAGGCACTGCTGAGTGTCTGTTTCTAGAGGCAGGGACTTTGGAATAGGTGGATGCGATCAACAGTGACATGGTGGATCCATTGTTTTAATAATTCTTCAGGAAATGGTAAAATTAAACATGAAGAAAACACTGATGCCCCTTCAGTATCAGACTTACAGTGATATGACGGGCTGGCTTCACTGGAATTGTTTTCATGCATGTTCTCTGTCAAGGAAGAGGCAAGCTCCGAATTCCCAGGGGACAACCATGTTCCTGTTGCTGAAAATTCTTTGATCCTAGAGTTACTCAGTTGGCCAAATTGCCTCTCTGGCTCTCAATGGGCAAGTTGAATTTCCTTTTGGAGATGGACTTACTTCAGGCTTTGTTTTATGCTGCTGCAGTGTGGTCTGTAATTATATCACGTAAGTCGTTAGTGTTGAAAGCTCTGGGTTATCCCTCTAGGTTTTTGCACAGTGAGGTGGAAAAAATAAACTTCTCACATTCTGTTCTCCAACCACTTTCCAGGATTTATATGCTGTACTGGGGGGCCCACGTTATGTAGAGTTTGCATTGCATTGAGGAATATTGAATGTAGAAGCCTATGGAGACTTTGCTTTGACCATGAGGGGGAGGAATTAAAATGGCATGCAATCTGGGAGTTTTTCTTTCTCACCATTATCTAAATTAACAGTCTCCTGTTTTCTTTCTGTCTCTTCTATTATAGGCTTGAGTGTTTAATCTGAAGCTTAAGGGCCTTAGTATGAACAAATTGAGAAAAGTCTGTAAGGAAATACAACTGTGGTTTCTTGAAATGGATGGTATTTAAAGGACCAAGCACACAAACCTCCCAACCTGCAATTTTCTGTCACAGGGAGAGTAAGCGGCCTGTACACATGTGGCTCTGTGCCACCACCGCGCTGGGTGAATTTGACAGTGGTAAGCTTGCCAGGGTAGTTCTGGTTGGCAGGCCTCATGGTTTTGGGAGCTGTGAAGAAAGAGACCCGACCCTTGGATGATGGGCAGATACTGAAGCCAATGACTTACTGTAAGTGGCTTTGGCAATCGTGCCTGTACAGCCTCCTGGCTTGGTTAAATTCCTTGTTAAATCCAGAGGGATAAACTCACCCCGTTTCAGAGCTGTAAATACTCTGCACTGTAAATACTCACCTCCAGAGATCCTACTGCTTTGCTGCTGGAGGAGAGATATCACACCTCTTTGATAGGGACTGTGGCCAGCCAGAGGACACAGGAGCACCAACTCAGGGACATTAACTTATTAAGAAATATTGCGTGATTTTTCTTCTGAGTTGAGTAGAGCTCAAGATACCTCACATTAACAGTGTCCAAGAGGGTTTCCTAATATTTTATTTTATTAATAAAAATTAATAGTGGCTTGTGGTCTTGTTGAATAAACATTGTTTTGTTTACTCCAACATTATCAGCTGGTTTCTGTTTTTCTTAAGGAGCATGAAGAGTTCTGGGCTTGGTCAGTCATTAATTATAATTTATTTTAATTACTGCTTGAATCCCTGAGGAAATTAAATACAAACCACGTGCAACTTAGCTAAAGAGCTGGCCTGCAAATACACAGAAACCGAGGATGATAAAACTGTAGGTCTGTGCTTCCTTCCCCTTGTTAGGCTTCTCCTAGCTGAGCTCAATATATTCAGGTACCAAGCACAGACTCAGGGAATGTATTAATGGTGAGATGGAGAGAATGTGCTTCTGGAACATGATTGCACAGGTTGGTGGCACTAATTTTCCCAACATTTCCATGCAGTTATTAAAATAACCTTTGGCCCTGGACCTGTTGTGTCTAAGGAAGCTGCCCCATGCACAGCAAGCTATGGAGGTGGACCAAGAGTGTGCTTGTGACTCACTTGGACCAGCCCTGCTGGCCAGTTCCGCTGCTTTAGACCTGTGCTCTGTGTTGTATATCATTTGTTTTATACTCTTTAAGATGGCAAATATTTGTTAACTGGTAGCAAAGGATAATTCTTTATGGCATCATGAAAGGCATCTCAGAACAATTCCTTAACAGATGGTGGCAAACCATCTGTTAGAGGCAGCTGATAGAGACAAGGAATGATGCCGATGTTAATATCCATCATGGGTAGGTTGTTGAGAGACTCAATGGGCTGAGGATATTCCCCCAAAGGAGAGATCCAGCTTCTCTGGAAATGGTGCTTTAACACTATAACCAAGGGGGGAAGTTTGCATGGCTGAGATGTTTATTCTTGATGTAGTACGATTATGATACAAGCCCTGTTGCCTGCTCAATGATGTTTCATTAGACAGGGTTGGCTGATAGATTTATGTCACAAAATGTGACATAATGTCTTAGCTTTCTTTTTTTTTTTTTTT
>VXBW01005151.1:50089-169630 GCA_013400375.1 Thinocorus orbignyianus | reverse complement strand
TTTTTTTTTTTTTTGTGGAAATTGGCTAGAGCTTAAGTCTTTCTTGTTTTCACTTGAAGCTTTGGTAAAATAGCTATGCTTTCTAAAATGTCACACAATCTTCCCTCAGAAAGTATTCTATCCATACTGTACTTCAACTTTGAAAATGCGTATTGGCCTGAAATTTAATTTCATTGAACATTTTAAATTAACTACATGTAATAAGGAGTTTTTAGTTCTGAAAGAAAATGTCTATGAAAGTAGTGAAATTATTTGGTATAAAATAATTATTATATAGTTAATCTGACCTTTCCTATAGCAAACAAACTTCTAAAGTTTGAAGTGGTGATGTCCCACATACTGCAACTCTGACAACTGAAAGGGTAGCAAAAGGTGGCTAAATGGGTTTTGGATCAAAATTATATTTAAGAATACCCTTAGACCTGTCATTGAAAAAGGAATGGAGTTGGAACAAGGAACAAAGGAAGCTCTCATCAAAAGAATAAAGACACCTGTTGCCTAACCCACTCTCATCTTTTTGCCTTCTGGTATTATCACAAAAGGGAAGCATCTCAGATAACAGGTCACCATGGCCAGCAGCTAAACTGTGACACCACAATTGTAGGTGGGTCATTCTGGGAGGAAAAAAAAAAAAAAAAAGAAACTTTGTTCATGCTGCTGCTGTGGGACCTGAAATCCAGCACTGAAGGCATGAGAAGGGAAAAGTACAGGAGGAGCAGTATTGCTTAGGAAAAATGATCAGGAATTGTACCACTGAATACAGAACAGCTAAACATGATACCTGGGAAGAGTTATTCAAAGAACAGGAGTTCATTGTCGCTCAGGAATTAAGCTGAGTAAAAAAATATTTTGCTAACTGTGTGTTCTGTTGCAAAAGTCCCCTGTCTTTGGAGTAGCACAAATACTGGAATTATGAGGCCTGACTTTTGGAATGCACGTGCTCTCTTAGAGTCATTGGGGTCCACTGCTTTGATGAAGCATGCTTTGCTCACTGGACTATGTTCACAGGTGCCACCTCCAGCAATGCATGTTGTAGAGGTGGACCTACTTTCTTTTGGAGGGTAGGAAAGAATCAGATGGCTCTTCAACAGCACCCTGAGGACACTTAGAACTATCATCCTATCCATCAGGTACTCTCGCCCATGCACCCACTTCCCATGGACCAGGAACCCTGCCTAATTCCAGCCCAACACTCTATGTCATGTTGTTGGGACAGTCAGGGAAGTAGCTGCCAGTGTGAATGCTTTGGGATGGTGCCAAAGGTGGTGAGGGCACTGCTCCATGCCGATGTCTCCTCAGCTCCCCACTAGTCCTGCTGCTCTCTGACTCTCTGTTTTCATGGCATCCTATAAAACTGCATTTCTACCATGAGTTAATGAGCAGATGCTCTTCATCTGTACTTCAGAAGAGCCATAGGCAGTTGAAATACTTTGAAATCTTTGCTTCTCTCTAGATTCTTTTGCCCACAAGATGAGTAAAGAAACATAGCTGGATGCTACAGCAACAAAGTAAATTTGGAATAGATGTTAGAAGCTCATGATTTTTAGAGGAATAAGGTTCTTTACCAGTCTCTTCTTTCCCAAATGTTACCTAGTTTTTAAGGGATGAGTTATGGAAATTTAGGAAAAGCAATACACAATATGATGATGTGACAGTGAGAGGCTGAAGCTCAAAAGGTTTCTCCGGTTCTCTTTCTGTAAGTCTTAAGATCTGTGTGTAAGACAGACACTGGAAAGTGTTTCTCTTCACTGGACACTTCTGATTTTTGAGCCTTCTTCCATTGCATTAAACCCATTTTTGCGAGGCTTCTAGCACCCTCCACTTCTAACAAATTGTCTTTCCTCTAGGTGTTTTCTTCCAGCAGGAGAGTTGCCCGCAGTGCAGATGAGCCAGCCGTTCCAGAGCAGCACAGGAGTCACTTCCATCCCAGAGGCTTTTGCTGCTTCTGTAGCTGAAAGCACACTCTCAACCAGGGAGAACTGGGATTTAAGGCTTGGAACTAGCTTCTCAGTGAGCCAATGTTTCCTTCAAGCCCTGGAAGGACTTAAAGCTTCAAATTTTTGACGTTTTATGTATAAAAGGGCTATTTTTGGTCAGTTTTAATGGTTTTCTATGATTCCCTCTGAGCTCTCAGAGCTGGTAATTACACACCTGCTTTTGCAGGCAATAGAAATATGAAAGAACTTCAATATACCTTTTTTAAAACTGTCTTAAATTTCCATCAATGATTTGTGTGGGTTTTTTGTTATTTTGCAGGTTTTTTTGGTAGCATCTCTCCTCCACAAAATATGTGATGGTGGATATGTTGAAGTAAAAACATTTTTGGCATCTTAAGTGACCTGCAAAAATGCACCTCTAGACATCCTAGGTTTTCTTCTATCATAACTTTACCACAGCATTTTCTTGGCTTCGTTATGTGTTCATGAGGGATGTTGTAGTCCTTCTCTCCCAGGGAAATGTGCAAAGCCTTTCGACATCAGCTGGGGGGACAATGAGAAGACCAGAAGGGGGTGGCTTTGAATAAGATCTTGGTTACACAATTTTATGCTTACTTAATATTAAAGAATTATAATATTCTCTGTTTTTCCCTCCCCACCCCCATCTTGTCTATACAAGAGTAGTACAAATGTGTACATACCTGTAAGTGGTGTTTCTTTGGCTCTGGATCTCTTAAAATATCTTCCTGCTGTACCCATCTGGCATATTTGGAGCAGCTTAGATGCAGGCCTCAGGCATATGAATCAAGACAAGAGAAGAAACTCTTGCTGGGAATACATGTGGCTACTTTGAGCAGAGCCCATGCTGTGTGTTGTGGCACTGTACTCGGCACCAGTGAAACTGCATCTTGAATACTGTATGCAGTTTGAGTCATTTTCTACAAGAAAGACATTGATGTGCCGGAGCAAGTCCAGAGAAGAGCAAAGAAGCTGGTGAGGTATCTGGAGAACAAGCCTTATGAGGCACAGCTGAGGGAGCTGGGATTGTTTAGCCTGAAGAAAAGGAGGCTGAAGGAAGACCTTATCACTCTCTACAACTGCCTGAAAGGTGGGTGTAGAGAGGTGGGGGTCAGTCTCTTCTCCTGAGTAACAGGGGGTAGGACAAGAGGAAATTGTCTCAAGTTGCACCAGAGGAGATTTAGGATGGATATTAGGAAAAAATTCTTCACCGAAAGGGTCATCAAGCATGGGAACAGGCTGCCCAGGGAAGTGGTGGAATCATCCTCCCTGGAAGTATTTAAAGGACAGGTAGATGTGGTGCTGAGGGATGTGGTTTAGTGTTGGGTTTGGCAGCATTAAATTAAATGGTTGCCCTTGATCTTAAAGATCCCTTCCAACCTAGGCAATTCTGTGATTATATCATGCATGAGTAAGGTTGGGTGGGGGATCCCGCAATACTTGGAGTTCGACAGGGTTAGTTTTGTCAGGAATAGTAGAAATGTTAAATTATAATACAGATGATACCCAGTATATGCCTCTGGGTACGCTGCAGCAATACTGTGTGTGTGCACTATGATATTTACTTTTTTAGAGTATAATAAAAGCTAATTTTGTTTCAACAGCTGAAGGATCTGTGACTATTTTTCCTCATGATGTTATTAAAGAAAAGAATATAGCCACTACAAAGATATTTTCACATTTATTGCCAAATTTCATTGGCTGAAGTAGTACATGCAAGATGAATTATCACTGCTTGTCTTGCCCAATATTTTGCCCCTAATATCATGGCTTTTTGTACCTGTCCTTAGGAGATGCAGCTCTGAGGCTGACAGGGATAATGCAAAAGACCTGGAAGTCAAATAAAAAGCAGAAGTGACTGGCAGGAAGAGAAGCCGGTAAGTACTGCAATAAAAATGCTATTTAACCTGCTGGCTAATACATAAAGGTTATTTCTACAGCAACTAGTGGAACAATATATTTAGCAATTAAATTAATCCAAACAAATAGGAATTTTAACCCCATTGTCCTGGCTAAATTCCAGCATAGGTAATTACATTCTGCCTACCTGCTTTCCCTCTGGAGTTTCTGCTGGGTAAGTTATGACTTACGCTGTATGTGTGTGTGTTGGGTTTGTTATGAACAGTTGTGTAACACGTCAGCATCTGGTAAATCCTATCTGGTGAAAAAAACAAACACAAAACCAGAGATGAGTGCATTTCAGTGGAAGTAAGGAGTGATTGTTCTGTCATATTTACAGCGTTGGTAGAATTTGTAGATACAGCAGACATGAGGACTGGCATGTTATAGTCCAATATAAACAGGTAGGCAGAGGTTAGAAAAACAAACAGACAGAGAGACTGGATTAGCACTTTCTTTGCTTCCCAGCCTTCCTGTGTTAGACTTTCCTTTGCTTCCTTCTGAATCTGAACCTTTCTCTTTAAACCAAAGCCAGCCTGCTATGGCTACCTGTATTTTTAATCACGTCAGTTCATCCTTCTGGTTCATATAACCAGATGCACAGGCGGAATGGAGAAGTAGTGCTGGGGAGAGGAAAGGGACTGGGCAAACAAGCTTTGAGAAGAAACATCTTCCAGTGGTGCATGTGCTACTCCAGCCCTCTGGGAAATTCAGCTGAGGCTGGCGCTTTTCTAAACGTCTTATGGGGAAGTGCAATGAAACACTGAATTCTGATCTAGCTTATATCTCCTACTGTATCTGACACAAAGTGGTCTCTGACTATGGCTTTGATGCCATGTTGAAGGGCCAGGACTATCACAGTGATTTAATTCCTTTTGTTGGTTGTAAGCTCATTTGAAAGGGTCTCCCCTGCAAAGCTGAAATGTGAAAGTATGAGTCAAGGATAATGTATTGTGTTCTCCATGCATTTTCCTTTCCTTTGCCTTTTCCATTTCAAAATGGAAATATCACACACTTTATGAACTGACAAGATGATTAAGTCGTAGATAGTAAACAGTGAGCAGGTCAGGGAGTCCTTTTTCCCCTCTGCTTTTTGATGGAGCTGAAGAAAAGGCTCACTTTCCAAACATGAGGCACTAAGAATCCATTCAGATCAGTCATATACAAGACATGAATGGGTAAACACACTGGTATTTGGGTGCAGAGATACCAGGGAAATTCAGAACCACCAGCATTTTAGTTATGGTTTCAGGACAGCTTTGCCAAAACACATGCAGCATACTATCATAACCTGGGCTTGGAAGCTGCCTCTTCATGGTACTGCTTATAAAAAGGAAGGATGCATCCAGCTTCTGCTAAGAGCTGGAGTTACCTGGAGATCAGGCATGTGCACGCCGGCTCATAGGGAGCATCTGAGGGCAGTCAGCTCATTGTTACATGCAGTAGAACGAATTTGCAGGAATAAGGAGCTCTGAGGCAAAGAAGTGGTTCCTTTCATCTAGACAAATATTTTAGCAGCCGTGCAAAACACTTAGGGTCCTTGGGTGAACGAATTAATAGAAATGAACACTGACAAGCAGATTGTAATGAAAATTGCTTTTAATCACAAAGGTCTTTTGATGACTAAATAAAAAAAAATAAATTGTATTTATTTATTTATCGAAGGAAAAACATTTCTAGCAGGAAAACAGAAAACAAATGTGTCAGTTTTAAGCTCTTCTTAACAATTTTAATTTACTTCTATTAAAATGACTCAGTCATCACCATTTCTATATAATAGATATTTTGTAGGAGAAACTAATTTGAATGTGCATGATAGATGAACTACATGGAAAATTCCAATTTTTGTCAGCTCTAACCCTTGATCTTAATTAACTCCACATCTGTTTCCATAGAAACCAACAGCACAATCAATAAAATACTACAACTAGCTGCTTGTATTGAAGAAGTATGCAGAAAAAAATTATTTTCTGTTGTTTGCTTCTGATCAGTTTGTGGACACAGCAACAAGTGTACTCTGTACAGCAACAAGTACTGTGCACTGACTAGGGGACTGGAACATCACTCCTATGAGGAAAGGCTGGGGGACTTGAGTCGTCTTAGTCTGGAGAAAAAAAGACAGAGGGGATCTGATCAACACCTATAAATGCTCAAAGGATGGGTGTCAGGAGGGTAGGGCCAGTCTTTTTTCAGTGGTGTCCAGTGATAGGACAAGAAGAAATGGGCACAAAATTGAACATAAGATGTTCCATCTAAACATGAGGAGGAACTTACTTCCTTTGAGGGCAACAGGTCTCTGGAAGAGGCTGTCCAGAGAGGTGGTAGAGTCTCCTTCTCTGGAGACAGCCAAAACCTGCCTGGGTACGTTCCTGTGCAACCTACCCTGGATGACCCTGCTTTGGCAAGGAGTTGGACTAGATGACCTCCAGAGGTCCCTCCAACTTCTATCATTCTGTGATTCTTTCCTGCACTCAAAGGTGTTGCTAGGCTTGATCAAGGGCCTGATCCCTGCTAGAGGAAAGAACATCACATAGTGGAATTCCCTCTGTTGCACATGTTAAGTGAGCAAAATGTAAAATATTGTTCAAGCCTAAGGTTGAAGGAATGTAGTTTAGGTTAAGTATATTGCTAATCAGTGGTTATGAAATCTGTCCTTGGTTTTTGAAAAACAAGTGTCTTGGAGAAGAGTATATAGAAAGGAGCCATACCCTGTTTTGGGTCAGAAGGACTGATGAAGCTTCGCATATTCTCATGGTGGAATTCAGGATAGGGCAGGCACAGGAACATAAACGTATCGCTTAGTGACATGTAGTCCGAAATACATTGGGATGAGCCTGGAGAGCAGATAACAATATTTTTATACATCAAAGACACTTTTACATGACGCGCTCATTTTGACAAGGCCCCAGCCCCTCTGGCCCAGTTTGGACCAGCACCCATGGTAGAGAAATGCTTGCCCTGACTGACTTCTGCAGGTCTTAGTGTGCAGCTACTCTGCATATAGCACTTCCCTCTCCTGCTCAGCCTCCTGCATGGCACTGGGCAGCTGCGAGGATGTGTGTCTCAACTCATTAGGATCCCATCAACTCCCTGCGGCCGATCTTTTTGTAACCTAATTTCAGTCATATGCCCGGTACTGTACTGTGTATTTCATCCATCTGTATTTTAATACATTTTTATATAAAGCATAAATACCTGTTGGTCTATTTTGCACATTTTTTAATGCACTGAAATATTCCATGTTAAGAGACACATAGTGCTGCCCTAGACAGAAAGACCTTTTTACTGCTCGGGGTGTTAACGATTGGCTTGGTCAAGCACAAGATGTTGCACCTGACCTGTTAGACACATGGATGTTTCCAAAGATGTGAGAATAGTTAATAGTCTATTAAGAAATTTCAAATAATTCTGTGAAGAAGGATAGGGGAATAAGAATGAAACTCTGAAGCTCAATGAATCTTTAAGGAAGCTCCCCTGTAGGAGTGCAAAAAAAGCACCAGACCTATTTTCCCAGGACGAGAGCCTCCAGTAGAAGTCTGAGAAAGTTTAATATTCCCACAAATTTGAAGGGGCAAGGGACTTTTTTTTTGTTGGTGGTTTTTTTTATTTTTCTTTTTTTTTCAGCCAGGATACGCATATGCTTTATAATTCTGTTTGTATGCTTTGGACTTTTTAAAATAATACTTGTGTTTGGAGTCATTTCAACTTGGCTTGAGTTCTGAGGGGTTTCAAGCTCATTAGCATCAAGGTATTCCATTTCTGTTAGAGGAAGATCTTTACAGTCATCTGGGTACTGGTATTATGTTTTCATTTGATTTTTTCCCTACACTAACTCTTCTAAATCTCTCTAAGGTGACCAAGCAGTAATAGCTCCAGCCACTAGGACCACTTGGGATTCAGGGAGTGGATGGAAAAAGTGTCTGATGGGCACAGCTGTTACCCAAGTAAGTATCCTGCTGTATAAAGAGATAACAGAGAAAATGTCAGAAGTCTGAGGGTCCTGAGGGAGTCTGACACTGATAGATACTGAGTTTGATCTCATCTGCATTAAAAAAACCCACAACCAAAACTAAAACAAAACTCCAAAACCAACCAACCAAACAAAAAAAAGAAAAAAAAAAACCAACCAAACAAACAACAAAACCAACCCCAAACAATTAAACAAACTAAACAACCACTTGGCTACAGGCTCTCTGTTGTGCTGTCCCGGTTGCTAGTGAAAATGTCCTGCAGCTTGCTATCTATCATCACAACCTTCTGGGTTTTCCACAGTAGTGATACAATGTTAAGTGTTATGTTATTGTTAGACATTGTGATCCCATTATTATTAACATTAATTAATAATATTAATAATGCTAATTACAGTTACAGTGGCAACAAGGGTGTAGACAGGTTTTTGAGGTGCATATTGTAATTATGAGAGTATTAGCGCCTAATGCTCTTGGTAACGCATACCTTTAGAAATGCAGGTCTACTTTGGTACTGGTAGTTTGTCCCTCACTAAGAAGAGCTAGCTTCTTTTTTTCAAGAACTGTGAAAGGGCTGTATGGTCGGAATATGCATTTGAGAGGGGATGTGATAAATTGCCCAGAAAATTAGTTTTTTTCTGCTTTATATATTTCTCTTAGAGAACTCCCCTGGGTGTTTTTATATAAGCAAATGAAAACTTAAAGGCATTTGTATATGTTCATGTATCTGTGACTACTGCACGTATCTAGATTATTTCCTGTCGTCGTCCCCCCCTTAGAGATAGACACACACGCAAAAAAATTAATCTGTGTGCATTCAGGTATCTGTATTGCAGGGAGGGCTTATGACAGTTTCTATAATTAAATTTGCCAAAGACTTCCCATTGAAACTGATAATAGAGTGTTACAGCTCTACAAAACATAAATTTTGAGGGCAGGGTTTTCTAAAACAGACCCATCCAAATTATATATAGTAATTTAGTAATTTCAGCAAGAATGTTTGATTGTTTTATAACTGAAACATGACAAAACAAAGTTTCCTTGTCTTAAAAAAATTGAGTGAGTCGTCGGAATGGTCTCGTGTTTTTATATCTGTAGAAGAAAGCCAAAACCCAACACTTCTGCTGTTGGTCAAACTGTAAGCCTTTGAAAATATCTGGTTTAATGGAGTTCAACAAAGTTTGTAAGTTTGACAGCTAAGTCTTCCAAAGCTTCTGCTTGGATAGGGTATGGTTTAGTACAGGGCTGAAACAGCTGGCTTGGTAATTACATGTAATGTCAAGTTTGAGTGCTAAAAGCAAAAGGAAGGATTTTACTTTCCCTCTCCAAGAAGAAAAGACCCTGCTGGGCACCAGTAGCAGAAATATGACCCCTTCAGAGAATGAGAGCTGGAATTTGTTGAGGAGACAGGCATACACTGGTAACAATGTGAAATGAGGCAGAAGAGCAAAAGCTAGAAGTGTAGTGGTGGTAGAGGAAAAGGAGGAAAAAGTCTCCTGAAAGATGTGAGGAAAGGAGATGGGGACTGCTGGGCAAGATGAGCAAGAAGAAAATAAGTAGGAGGAAGGATAAATTTTGTATGAAGAAATACTTGAGATTGCAAAACTGGCTAGACTAGAAAAATGGAAATTAAATTACTGGAGGAAGGGATAGGGAAAAGTTATGAAAAGCAGCTAAGACACAAGGGTGGGATTGGTAGAAATATGTGAAAGAGCAATAGAGAGGTGGCGTTGAGACCAGCTGAGGAATCGACCATTTCAGACTGGGAACCAGTGTGATACAGGAAGATGAAGCTGGGGAAAAAGAAATGTGAAGACCGGGCAGAGCAGGAACCAGACCATTTGAGAAATGATACAATGAACAAAAGAAAAAAGTGGGACTCTAATAGAAAATCTTGTGANACGGTTTTGGTGGGACTACCCCCCGTGCTGCCCAGCCCTGAATAAACATACCTACTTTACAACTTTACAGGTTGTGGAGTCCGTCTATCCGCGTGTCACTTATTAGTAACTAATTTTTGTTTGTCAAAACCAAGGTATCCAGAATTAGTGTATTTTCCCCTTACTCTAATTTCTTTGTGTTGGTTTCCCTTTTGTAAACTGGGGATGGTTCTGTCCCCTCACCTCGCAGAATGTTAAGTGCAAAATACATTGCATAATGTTTGTGAAGCACTCACATATGCTAATGATGAGCACCCCAGAAACACCAGGAGAAAATTATTATTTCTGTCTTCACAACCATGTTTGTAAATGTGCAGTAAATAAGGCCTGGGGCAGTACATCGAACAACAAGTAGAAGACAAAATATTGAATTGCTGCTCATTAAGTGAGCACAGTCCAGTCTATGCACAAAAGGAGGCAGGAAAAATGCTGTGGAAAAAAATACATTTGTATTATCAAAGGTTACATCATAATTCAAATAGAAAAGGGAGTCTCAGCCGAGACAGCACTAGCAATCTGAATTCTTCCCTTTCCTAACCCTAATAGAGTTTGTCTTTACAACCTTAATAATGTTCTCTTAGTGTTTTTGTGTTTGTGAAGCTGTAGACATCTAGCACAAAATGTTATCTTATGAAGCTTGAAAAGCACAAGAAAACAGTACAGTTTAAAAACCAGATTTCTGTTCAAGTAGCACAAAAACAATTCCACTATTAGAATGAGATTTGAGATATGTAATTGCATGTTATCTGACATGGGTATACTCATAACTGTAATATAAATGTCCTGATCTCACTTTTCACGCCCATCCAACCTTATCAAGCACACTATTCTATTGTGAATTTAAAAGCAGCTCTATTGTGCTAGGAGGAATGAGGCAGGAGTAATTATGACGCTCAGGATGTTTTTTCCTACTAAAGTGTATTTTGTTTATAAGTAAACATGGAGTTGAAATGTCCCCTTCTTTAGAAGTAGTGTTTGCAGTTCTACAGGTATTGACTTAGTAGAACTACATTAGCTGGTTGACTGAGCTGGATTCCTTGGAATAAGGATACGAAACATGTACCAAGTGTTCTAATTAAAGCCAAAGGCGATTCATCTCTTTAATTGCAACAATGCCCTCCAGGATAATTTCATCCCAAATGTACCATTCTTCTTTTGCCCGAGCAAGTGACTTAAAACCCATCTGGAGCCTTGCCAAGTACAAACAGAAAAAAATTACTGTCTGTGATATCACACCAGAAATTGTTACAGGATGAAAAATTGAAGAGGTCAAGCAAAGTGGTGAGGTTTTTATATCAGGCTTCTGGAGGTACGGACATCTAATGCCTGACCATTAGTGGTCATATCATCTAATTTTCCCCACAAACTAGTAGGAGTCATCTGTTAATAAGGAAAGCTTTTCTAAAATGCTCTGTAACCTTTGGGGCTTCCAAGATTTTTCTTCTGGAGGGGGAAAAAAGGCAAGTGAATTAGGCCTGGGAGCAGGATGTGAAGTCAGAGGAAAGTTACTGAGTGCAGTCAATGGAGCTCTCTTAGCACATATGACCACCCTTAGGAAATGGGTTTCTTTGTGAACCAGCCAGGTCAGTGAACAGGAGTTCTAGGATAATTTGGACTGGGTTTTATAGACTCAGCATGCTGTCCAGACTTGGAATTTATTTGCGCTCTGAAGGACTGATAAACTGAAAATCATACAAGAAAAGAGTATGTTTCTTGAGCCTTTGCAGGTCGACTTCATCACTGTCAACATTTTACATGTCTGATTAATTCATTTTAGCAGTAGGTAACACGCAGTAGATTTTCATTGCTGAAGATTAAGAACTAACATTAAATATCACTAACTTGGCCTACAGACATGCACTAGGAGGCCTCTTTGGTTTTCAAAGGACAAGAATCGCCCCACTAGCTGCAGCATTTATTTCTTGTGTTCTCTGGAGTGAGAATTTTCCTTCTGTGGTCTACCAAGGTATTAGAAACAGTGAGCATAAAATTTGAAGGAGATTATTAGAACTAAAGACCTTTAAGACCGGAGTGAGAGAAACTACCAATGTTTCTCTGTCGTGTATTTTTTTGCCTTAAACGGTCATGCACTGCTGCACTAACATGTGGAAGACTTAATCAGAGGCACAAATCCTAAAATCCACCCACTGATTTACTGAGAACTGGGAAATTATCACCTTTTGGACAATGAGAGCTTTATTTATTGATTGCATCTAGCTTTAAAAAAAAAGAAAGAAAAAATGTTAAAAATGCCAGAATGCAGCCACAGTACTTGTCATTAAATTCAGTGTGTTTTTTTTAAAGAAGCCTTGATCCAACTGAATTGTGGTGTTTCAAGTTCTGGGTTTTTTTAAGTCCAAAATGGATCGCGTCCTACTAGCAGCCAGATCCTCTGTTTTTCAGAATCAATTTGTGCATCATAGTACCATATGACACAACAGACGGGACCAGGCATAAATAAATACAAACCTGGGTACATTTTCATAAGATCTTCTCTCCCTCTCTTCTTCTTTTTTCATTTTTTAAGAGCTGATACTTGAAAAGCAGTTTTCAAACCAGACTTTCTTTTGTTGGAACACATTGAAAATCAATTGTCTCCATTGAACGATTCTGTGCACACTGAGAGTATGATTTGTTGTTCCTGAGACATGGAGATTTGATGACTCCAAAAGATTATTGATAAATTAGGGGGGTGAATTTCATGCTGCTTCTGGGTTACCACGTGTCCCAGTACCCTGGGAGATATAGCTGGTGCACTTCAAGCCTCTTTAGGTACATACATGCAGGGTGGCATCCTGCTGTCTATTAGCAGTGGCAAAGGTCTTGCAGTAATGGTCGTAACTTAAAATTTTATAATGTAAACTAGAAAATGGTGGAATGATGGAGCGGGAGGTCCTGCAGGAACCTGTAACCACTAACGATCCCTGCCTCTGGGGCAGAAAAAAAGGAAGATGCTTGCAAAAGCAAGATAGAAATGGGAAGAAAAAAAAACCTTTCTCAGCCTCTTAGTGAAGTTTTCATCTAGGATTTCAGCATTTCTCTGCTATATCTTACTCTGGACACTTACCCAGGAACCTGATGTTGGTTCTGGTGGGGCAGGTCCTTCTGTGGTGTGAAGTGGAAGCATGCTGTTAAAATTGATAGCATCACACTCTTGTCAATTTGAGAGTTATTTATACCCTGATTCTGCAAGATACTAATTATTTGTCTAGTTTATATACCTGAGTAGTCTTATTAGGATCAGTCAATCTACTTAGACACTTAAAATTAGGCTCAAATTAGTACTTTGCTGAAGCACATCTTAAGTCAAGTGACTAAAACCAACATTTAGCTTTACAGTTGCTGATTTTTCAAAGCCTCAGTTAGTAGACCAGTAATGTTTGTCATGTTTTATTCTGCAGTCAGCAATAAGCTATAACAACTGTCTTAATGGTTACTGTATAATTATGAACCAGATACAAAGACAAGGTTTCAGTCACTGCTACTCTTTGTGCTGTGCAGTAAGATGAAGTTTGATAGTGAAATAGTGAAACTTTTTGTCTTTGAGAAAATTGTAAGAGCAAATTCCAGGTAAAGAGAAGCGTCTTTTTCTTTTCATGATATCTACGACCTGTCTAGAAAGGTACATAGGAGCCTGGAAAAATGCAAGATGGAAAAAACATGTCGTTCATTATGACTAGAATAGCTTTCCTTACGACACTGTTTCAGAGCTCTCTCCTGCTCAGACAGAGAGAGAAAAAGCTTCACACCAAAGCAGCGGCAACATCACTGCATGAGTCAAATATGTGAGGGCATGTGGGATGAGAGGGTGGTTTACAGCTGTGACACAACACTCCTGGTGTCTCTGCTGGTGCCAACTCTGACCCGTTTCCCAGTTAATGCATCGCTGCTGCTATTTCCACCATGATGCCTGGAGAAGCGTTTTGTTTATATCTTGCTAATGAAACAGTCTTCTTTTTCCCCCCCCCCTTTTTTTTCCCTTTTCTTTTTTCCCTGCTATTGAATCTTCTCTTGACTTATTTTGTCATCACCCTCCCTTTCAGATGAGGGGAAAAGAAATTGGTTCATCCTTGCCTCATCCCTACCACAGGAGGACTTGTTGTTGGATTCCACCTGAGATAATCTGATGCCATTCCCAGAGAGTGCACTCATGGTTCCCTTGAGTTCAAGAATGATGATTAAATACCATGTATCTTTTCTGCTGGTTAGTTAATGTGTTTACAATTTCCATTTTCTCTACTAAAATACAAAAGATACCTGTGCTCTCTACTCTATGGTCTTGTATGATCTACTGCTCTGCAGGGACAGAGATCACTTGTGTGTGAGAAAGAGCAGCTGCTTGTTGACAGAACAGAAGGAAATGAAGATAATGTAAAGGGCAGGCAAATGACAGTGTCTTTCTGACAGCTGTGCAGAACCTCTCCCGCTTCTTTTGAGATACTTGCAAATGTTGCCAGTTACTCGGCCTAAGGTGAGTCTGGAAATGCACTACTAGAGTGAAAGTTCAGAATATGAATAATTAAAGAAGTCCTTATTGCTGTTCTCGTTTTATCTCTTTTCTGTTTCAGTGGTGTTTGTTTCCTTTTCACTCACACAACAGCTCTGAATGCTGATAAAACAAGGCTTGGCAGAGTCTCGAGGAAGATAGCTTGTTCTGGGACTACACTCAGCCTGAGCTTCTTGTTTATCTTGCAGGTATGCAATGATTTTTCATAGGCTGGGCTGGCCACCTCTGCCAATAAAGACAATTGGGATTTTCAGTTGTGATTATGCCTGTGTTTGGATACCAGTATTAAATATATTTAAGAAGGCCTTTGTGGGCAGAATGAGCTCATTCTGCCTCTGCTCCAAGCCAAGATATTGGTCTGCTACTGTAGGAGAAGAGTTATTAGCTCAGGCTGGTGCCACACTAACTGTGGCTACAAGGTCTTGTAGAGAAAGAGCAGAGAAACAACTGTGGCACAGGCATAACCTTAAATGCACGAAGTCAGATCCTTAGATATGACAATTATCAATGTGGGGAGGGAGTGACTATGAATCATCTCCACCTTGGTCTTGTCCCATTTCCAGCCTGGGATACTTGTGTGCTACCAGTCCCGGAACAGTAATGCCTTCTGAAAAGGGATCTTCCCTCCCAGAGGAGCCTTAGCCTGAGTTGCTCTGGAGTTCCACGCAACGTTCTCAAATACAGAATGCACTAGAGGCACTTTGAGAACAATTTCTGATTTTCTCAAATTGACTCATTGTTTATAATGATTTGCCTTATTAGTTTTGGTTAGCTATTTTTAATGGTTTATTGCACAGCTGAGCAAATTAATCTTTGTTCATATACAGGGCATTGTAGTGCTTATTTTATAGCATTAGAAATTTTCAAGGGAGTAACAATAAGAAGCTGATAGGTAGTGCCTTCTCACTCACTAATATAATAAAATTCCGCTGAGACCTGACAGTTGTAATATGTTATTGAATAGCACCTTATTGTTCTACACTTGAGGGGGGGGAGGGGATTAAAAATAATAAGAGGCACATACCTAGATTGTGAGTTCAGATCTAAACAAATCAGGCACTTGTGGGGTTGAGAAAGATTGATTAGGTGTTACAGAAAAGGATCTGGAAAGTCTTGCAAGAATTTTAGCTGAGTAAGAAACAAAGTCCAAGCATCCAATGTCTAGTCTAGTACATTTTTGATAAGACGGATACTGATTAATTTTCTGTTGCTATAGGTTATATTGCACTGTTTGCAATATGTTTCTGCTCATGACCTTATGTATGCTTTCCTCTACAACTTGTATATAAATCAGAATGTTCAGATTCTAGATCCCTTCCACCTTTCAGACTCACTTTCAGATATTCAGCAAGACTGCTTGATAACTTTGTATTTTGACTGTTTTGCAAGTGTCCTCCAGGAAAGGATGTCACTCTGAGGCATTGTGACAATGGCAGAATTGTGTTTGTTTTCACAGTGCACCAAATTATTTGTAAACTGCCTCACAAGCCATTGTTCATTTTAAAAAGTTATTAAAAACAAAACAAAACAAAAAAAACCACACCAAAAACCCACGTCAAAAACCTTAAACTGTTTTGTCAATCAGAGGCTATACACAGTAATATGAAACTGAAGCACTGGCCAAAATGTTTGCATGTGATAATTGTGAACTGAACTCACACATTTTTATTTTCTTTTCATACTTTTGTTGTATGCAGGCTCTCTGTCTAATAGGTTGCTTTAGAATCAATATTTACAATAAAAACTCATTCATGTGTTGTTTTCTAGTCCTTGACAAGATGACAAAAACATTTAAAATAAAACAATAAGGAACGCAAAGTGTCAGGATGAGTTTTTCAATCAAGAAGATTTCTTGGTAAAACATTCATGCTTTGGGACACGCTATTTTTACAAATATCAAGCATTTGTCTGACATCCAGATAACGTAACTCCACTTGTGTTTGCCAGCAAGCTTGTGGAACATTTCTATTCCCCCAAAATATATTTAAAAAAAAAATAAATTTAACCAGGACACCTATAATCTGGTGCACTCAATGCATTATATGGAGCCTGCAAACTCAAGGCAGTTTATTGCAGAATTAGTTTGACTGAAACTTAAAACAATCCCTGATAATTCTCCTTTCTGCTTGCTCTAGTAATATGTTCAGATATCACAGAAAGGAAGTGGTGCAAGAACTGGAGCAGACCAGAGCAAAATGCACAGTTCCAATATGGCCATAATTATTTGTCTCCAGAATGCCCAAATAACTTCAGAGAATCAATTAACATTTTTATCTGTGTGCATCCTACATGCAACATTCTAAGTGCACAACAATTATAAGCATAACAAAACATAAAGACTTCTTTCCTGTTGGATATTAAACTGGACTTTCACTTCTTGGAAAATCTCTGTACTCTAAATAGCACACCGTCTCCATGGCAACATGCAGTTCAGTTTTTAACTTTTCAACACATAAAAATGGTAATTTATTTGTTTTAAGCACTCCTGCGGTTGTCATAGTTATGAAAGCCTCAGGATCGGGCACTTTCCAGTGGCACTGGAGCTGTCAGGTTAAAGACTGGGTTAACTGCCAGGAAGTGCCCGACCTGAAGGTCATTATTGCCTAATTATATTATTATTATTTCCTGTCAGTTCAGCTTGTGAAGTGGCACTCAGAGCGTTAGGCAGTCAGCACACTCAGAGCATTCAAAGAAATTATGTTTCTTTTGTTCTTGACGTTAAGGACTTCTTTGTAAATGAATGCAGCCTGTGATGAAGTAGAGGCATAATAAATCCCGTGCCCAGAGTGCCTGACTTTCATAGCAACTACGGTTACAACCATTTTTTCTTCTTTTTTTTTCTCTTTTTTTTTTAAATTGTGATAAGGGTACACATTGTCATCTCCTTGAGAGGAAGCAAGGCAATAAGTTTATATTTTTGGTATTCTTTCTGAAATGTTTAATCTTTTGATAGTTTGGCTTTCTGCTGGAAAAATTGTTGGCCTTGAGACTGTCACAGCCCTGACTGGAGAAGTGCTAAGCATTTTGGTTTCAATCCAACAGAGCACTCAGGCAGATGTTCAGCCTCAAGTATGCAGGTAATTTTTTCTAGAGACTAGAAAAAAAAATCTTGTCCTAACCTCAGAGCCTTCTGTTATTTTTCTGACTAGCACTGGAGCATTTGGTATCTATGGAATTTAACCTATGGAACAGCAATTCCTAAATTTTGAGCTCACAAAAGAGCTTGAAAGAAATTAACTTTTACTTGATACTTTGGTTAGTAATGGGGCTGTCACCCTTTACAGGTAAATAATTTCATACAACAGAAGTCAGGGTACTGCTGTGACATTTTAGGAGCAAAAGAAGTGGGGATGTTTTCAAATGAAGTACAAAGAGTGCAAAGAGTTGTGGAATGGTTCAGGTTGGAAGGGACCTTAAAAAATCATTGAGTTCCAACCCCCCTGCCATGGACAGGAACATCTCCCAGTAGACCAGGTTGCTCAAAGCTCCATCCAGCCTGGCCTTCAACACCTCCAGGGATGTGGGGCATCCACAGCTTCTCTGGTCAACCTGTTCCAGTGTCTCACCACCCTTACAGTAAAGAATTTTTTCTTAGCATTTAATCTAAATCCTCCCCTCTTTCAGTTTAAAGCCATTATCTCTCATCCTATCGCTCAGCTCCCTCACAAAGTGTCCCTCCCCATCTCTTCTGTAGCCCCTTTAGGGACTAGAAGGCAACTACAGGGTCTTCCTGAACCTTCTGTTATCCAAGCTGAAGAACCCCAACTCTCTCAGTCTGTATTCATAGGAGACATGCTTAATTTTCTCCCTGAATCCCACATAAATCCTTGGGCAGCACCGGACCTTGGTTTATTTTCAAAATGTGATCAAAAGATTTGTAGATTATGTTAAGTTACAAAGCATAGTTAAAGGGGACTTTTAAACTGAGAGGGGAAAATTGTTATTTTGTCACCAGGTGCTACAGTGTACTTGGCTTTTCTGTGTGGGGATTCTCAGACTGTGATTCGCAGACCAGCACAGGGAACTCTTCCCAGGTTTCCATAATTTGTTTGGTAGAGTAAGACATCAGACACTGAGGTTGGGAAAGAATTGATAATAGTGTTGACTGCTGGTACCAATGGCACCAACCGTGGTGAAACAGAGTAAGCACTGCAGAACAAGGCACGTTTATGGAGTTCAGTGATTCCCCATCCATTGCCATCACATTATGCAGGTTTCTTTTACTCACCTTTATGTATTCAGTCTTCAAAAGCCAGGAACACACATTTTTAGGAGATAAAGTTATAACAGGATTTTGAATAAACTGAACCTGAAAATGCTTCTGTCTCAGCTAACAGAATGACATAGTAGCCTTGGAAAATGATACACTCTGCAGGCTGGTGCTGGGTGAAATGAAAATGCAGAATTAGAAGAGTTCTGAACACATGGGGAAGTAATGGAGAAATAGCATCAAAATACTTACCTTCAAACCTTCATGCTGGATGACAGGAATATATATGAGCTGTAAAGAATGGTACCTCCCTGTGAGTATGTTTACTTTCATTTTTATAATTAGTCTTATTGGAGCACTAATCTTGAAACTTCTGGAATTGGTGGGAGACTTGTCTCCATAACTGAATAAAACAAGGGTTCAGGTTTATTCTGATACTTATAATGCAGATCCCAGTATGGGCAAGGATAGGGCTTATAGTAGGACTCAGTGTTGAGTCTTATTGTTTGTATATGGGAAAACAAATGCATTTGTCTTAAGCAGACATATACCATAAAACTTTCTCATAAGACTGGAAGGGGAATTTGCAATCCGTTACCCTTCTAAATAAAGGAACTACCATCCAAAGCCACTACATTTCTCAAATCCTTTTTTACAATATATACAGAGAAAGGCGATAAAAATCTTAGAATAAAATAACTGGCCATGAATGCTCTGGGAATCCGACATTATTTCTTTTGTCTTTTTAAACTATGATGTCATGACCAAATTTTGTCAGCTTTTTCTATTAGATAAAGGACTTAGAAAAACTAAGGGCATGCCTTTCTATTCCCAAAGATTATCTTTTTCACTGTAGGTGTTACTAGATTTGTTCTAATGCAATGAAGCAAGTTCGAAGAGTTTTGCAAAGACATTGAAACTGGTAGAAGTCATTCTTTTGCCTATAATGAGAACAGAATCTGGCATTTAATCCATTGGAATAGCCAGATACTGTCAAGGAACTTTCTGAAAACAAACTCTCTAATCTATATCACTTACAAATGAATAAACAAGAGGTTTGGTCTTCTTTCTTGGATAGATACAATAAAAGGACATATACAAAAACAGATTAAATCAATATCAGAAAAGCCAGAAACAGGCTACATCTGTTAAAGCTGTTCATTGGGTTTAAATGATTGTGGATAGATCGTATTAGAAAATGGGCATGAACCTAAATAGAGATGGGTCCATATCAGCTCAAAGAGACATTTAGAACACTTTTTCGTTGCAAGATACCATTCCTGTACTTTCATTTCTTGCCTTTGGTTTCCAGTGATTCTGAACAAAATTATATTTCGAGAGACAGGGCTGTCACCTTACCATTATTTAAGAAATGTTGCAAGGAAATGTGCATTTCTGGTGCAAACTGGTTGTCTTGTTCTTTGTGTCTTCTGCTTATGTGTATCCTTACAATCTCATATATAGAACGGCAGAGGTATGAAATGTAGTTTTTGGTTATCTGTCACTATTCCTCATAGGAACTGGGGAATGTTCTCCCTCCCCTGCCCAGGCTGCAATATGCTTGTGTATTCACAGACCAGTGAAGCATTTGTGAAGAGCACATGCCAAGATGTCAGTCAAGGACCTGGGAAACTTGCCAAAAAAACTGTTCTTGTGTTGGGCTAATTAACTCTTGTCATATTTGTAATTGTCCCTTTCACTTAGAGGCACATATTACGAGCAGCACTAAAAATATGGTGGTAGGGAAGCAGACTAAAGGGACCTTTAGGGACTGTCTGTATTTGAAAATATAATTAAAAGTATTAACCAGAACTACGATAAACTTGGCAGCACAGTAGAACCTGTGATGAGCATCACTTCAAGTTACTGCTATGTGTAAGCTTGACCAGCTGGTAAGATTGTGAACGTGACCATCCTCCTTCTCACCCAGTGCTCCATGTGGTGCCAGGTAGCATATGCTGTAACATCATGGGATTTCCCATGAAGCTGTGCCTTCAAGTTCTAGGCAACTGCTAGTGACAGTAATAAAAAAGGCATCATGAGCAGTTTAGTGTCCTGACCTGGCACAAACGCTAATGGCAGATGCTGGTGGCCTCTAGTAAGGAAATAGCTGCCTGCTCTGGACAAATTTACTGCAAAAAAAAAAGGAGCATCAAATTTATTTTCTACTGATGTGTGCATGAATCAATTCAAATCCACACAAAGCAAAAGGAGATGGGCTATGAACATGGTAAATCAACATTTCAGTTTATAAGTCACCAAAATGATCATTATGATCACTCTTTGCCCTTCATAATTGCAATTGTGAGTTTGATTCAAACCTCAGTGAAGTCAAAGTGAGGCATATATTGATTTCAGTGTGCTTTGGATAGGACGAAAGACAAAATAATCTTGTGTTCCGTAAAGCAAAATGTGTAATATGCCCCAAGAGCTTTCTCCTGAAATGTTAGTGCACATGAGTAACTCTCCTCACATGGGCCTTTCCGCTATATGAACATATGCAGCTGCGTAGTCTACCCACCCAGAAGCCCAAATTTTGTTTCTTGACTGTCATCTTTCGTTATTTGTTTGTAGCTTAAAAATTAATATAAGTATTAATATAGAATATGAAGAGAAATGAGGCAATTTATAAACTTCTCCTTTCTCTGAATGTTACCTAGAAATTTATAACTCAATGCACTGGAACTATAGAAATGAAATTAACTGCCCACTTGCATGATTCACTAAACATATTTCCACAAAAGCAAAACATATTCATCTTTCGCTCATTACAAGCATATTTTTTCTGACTGTGTAAAAACGTCCTGGCTTAGATCTTGCCCAGTGCTTCACCCAGCTTTACAAGCTTATTATACTCTTGGTAGCTTGCTGCTAACTCCCTCAAGGTATGTTTTTGTGGAATTTTTTTTTTTTTTTCCTCCAAAGCCTGTCCAAAATGTTGCATGACTGTCTTTTGTTACATATTTAGTTAGGTTAGACTTCTCCCATGTACAACACTGCAGTCAGAAATATTAATAAGAATTAAATGTGAGGATAAATATGCTTGTAGGAGAAGGAGTAATTTCTAGAATTAGGGTGTGTTACATGTTCAGTCAAAAAGGATAACCCTTCACCCACACAGATAAAACATGCCTTACATGAGCCCCAAATACAGGAGTAACCACAGAGAGGTCTATTGTTGCCCTGCATGTAGATAAGGACCTAGCAGAACGTTTACATTTTCTACTGTCTTTAGTGGGTGACATTTCTTTAGGAATTTCTACTTTCTTTCTCCTCCATTTCCTCCAAGACATGGCTCATATTTTATAGCTCAGGAATAGCAAGCTATGATTACATTTGTATATGGTGATTTTTAAATCTTAGATATGGAAAAAAGAACAGAAAATGTACAGTGTTTCAAATGTCTTTTGTTTTGTTTTTTTTTCTGCTCCTATGTCATGACTCAGATTTGTTATACTCAATCATTTCCATTTCATCAGTGAAAGACAGACTGCTATGGCATGGTGTGTTATAGGTAGATAAGATATGCACTGTTGTTGTTATGTGAAAGATGTCAGGATGCTCTGGAGTCCCAAAAATTAAATTTCACCCTTTCTACAGAGAGTAGTGGCTCAACTGCTGCACAACTTGATTCTCGAACTATTTGCATACGCAGTATACTTGTACCAGCCCTTTTGCAACAAAACCTAGCTATGCCAATTTTAATCCTGAGATCTACCTTACCCATTCAAATCCTGTATTGATTAGGCTAATCTGGCTCTTGTGATTTGATAAGGCAATGTGTTTCATTGAAATAACTTTCCTTAAGTCAGTATTTCACCTCTCAGTGTCTGCAATTAGTGCTTTAAAAAATAAGTGAAGAACAACACAAAATAAAAATATCAGGAAGCTTTACTGAATATGAGTATTTCCCACTGAAATATGTATGCTTATGATAGAAAATTCCACATCCTTCAGATAGAACTGAAGTTCACTGTAAAGCTTTCTACATACAGGTAGATAGAACAGAATCAGTAGCAATTTGTACAAGTAAAGCCTTGTATACAATAGCCTTGTACACAAATACAAAGTAACCACCCTATTTTGCTCACTTAAAATTGTTCCTTGGATCCTGTTTTTCCTTTGCCTCCAGCATTGCCTGTGCAGTTCCATTGATCAGTCCCACAGTCCTGCAAAAACTAAAAGGAATAGGGAGAAGTAATGACAGAGCTGGTCATGTCTCTGAGGCCTTTGAAGTAGATACATAGAATCATAGAACCATAGAATGGTTAGAGTTGGAAGGGACCTTAAAGATCATCAAGTTCCAACCCCCTTGCCATGGGCAGGGACACCTCCCACTAGTGCAGGTTGCTCAAAGCCCCATCCTTAAACACTTCCAGGGATGGGGCATCCACAACTTCCCTGGGCAACCTGTTCCAGTGCCTCACCACCCTCACAGTAAAGAACTTCTTCCTAATATCTAATCTAAATCTCCCCTCTTCCAATTTAAAACCATTACCCCTCGTCCTGTCACTAGACTTCCTGACAAAGAGTCCCTCCCCAACTCTCCTGTAGGCTCCCTTCAGATACTGGAAGGCTGCTGTCAGGTCTTCCTGGAGCCTTCTCTTCAATTCTCTTCCACATAACCCATGTGGAGCTGCTCTACCCAAACTTCAAACCAATTCTGTCCCACATAAGTGTGTTTGGGCTCAGCTCGGGAACCTTCAGTGAAATCTGTGAGAAGAGTAGTGATTTCTCACTGATTTCAAAGGAACTCATCTTTCAGGTATGGCCGCTGGTCATGTCAAAATGATGCTGCCCAACACTCCCTTCTCGGGGAAGGGAAGCAAGAGATTGCTTTTGGGGACACAGGGTGTTATGGTACTATGTTTTGTGTAAGTCAGTGAGATTCCTGCTACAAGAGTCCTATAAAAGTTATTGTGAAGTTGTGTGAATAAATCCTCCTACAAAGGCTTCAAAACTTACCGATTTTGTCACCTTAATGAAGCCTGTTGTGGTTTAACTGGATGTTTATAGATGGTGGGAAAAAGAGGCTTCATTAACTCACCCAACCTTTATGAAGTATTACAGCAGAAACAGAGCAGTCACAACCTTGCTGTGACAAAACAAAGCTCAATGAATGAACAGAAGTATTACAGGCATGTCCCAAATCAGGGTAACTCATTATTGTGGCTCTCCAGCTTCTACAGTAATTAGGACGGCTCTGTCCCTGTTTCCCATACCTGTGCTTAAAATGATATTTTTTTCCATTTCCTTATAAGATGATTTTGCACTTGAATGGTGACATCAATATTTAATCTTCCTGCAGAGTGGGCTGCGTTACACTTGACTCAGTACCTGCTCTACCCAGGTGGCACAAAAAACAAGCTAGAATTGCTCTCTGCTGATTTTCCCTCTCCAGATTGCTTGGAGGTCAGGCTGAATGAACTGCAGCGTGAGTGGTGAGGGAAACTCATGCAAGCTGTCCTGGCTTGGTTGCATATAGACTTGGTGTGCCATTGAAATCTCACTTATTTCACTTCTTTCATTCCTCTTAAGTCCGTGTGGTTTGAAGACACATTATTATAAAGGACTGATCTTCCAATAGACCATACCTTTGCACAAGAGATGCTACAATTCTAATGTTGGGAGTTCAGATCCAGTTTTGTCTCAGTAACCAAATATACTCAACAGGTTACTCGGTTTTGTCTGAGTAATCAAATATAGAGGTAGTCTTTAGAGGTAGTCTAACCTTGATGAAGTAAGCATGCAACAGGGAACTGAGAGGAAAAGATAACAACAGGGAACTGAGAGGAAAAGATAAATTCATTGCAAGAGAGGTGGGATGGGCATGAGATGGGGTCGGTAAGGGAGTGGATGTGTTTGAGGTACCACACATGCAACCTGTGTATGACAATGTGATGGAGAGGTTTCCCTTTATAGATCTGAGGTGTTTGCAAAGCCATGCAAAAGGACTGTTGGATAAATTCTTTCATATTGCTCAGAAATGTGTGTAATCATCCAGGTACTCAGTCCTTTTTTTTTTTTTTTGTCTGCTCATTTATTACAGCTAATTCACAGATTATACCTTGTTTCTCCAGACTATGATTTTCTGTTGCTTAGTGTCTTGTGTCAAAAGCAGAAAGGAAGTTCTACCAAATCTTATTGTATCCCCTTTTGCCACAAGTGGAAGAGAACACCACGTACCAAGCCTCCCAACTGGAGATGATGCTGTTTCATTTAATCTCAGCCTGAATTTGAAAACACTTCAGGTTCGGATACTCATAACTTACTAAGAAACTCAAGGTTTCTGCATTTCTTTAATAAAAAATGACTTGATTTTAAAGATTAAAGGTCATATTGTACCATCAGTTTAATTGGATTTGGTTGTGGCCACATTAACTTTCAGTTATAATAGGAAAGGCAGATTTAGAGTGATTTTAATCATTCTTAAAACTCATCAATAGAGGGAAAAAGGTTTCTGCTATAGCTCAGTGAGGACCGTGGTCCAAGGCACAGTTTAAGGAAGACTATGCCAAAAGCTTCCTCTTTGAGAGGAAAAAGAAAGCAAACAAAAAATACATGTTTTGTATTTGAGGTTCAAAATCTCACTGCTGTGGAAGCTTTTAACTTTTGTTTCCAAATGGCAGCCAAGGCAACCATAGCTATCAATTTATTTACATCCTATATAGTGGCATTATGAATAATTAGAGGAAAGTGACAGTTAAGGGGTTTGTTCTCCCCTGGGATACTTCAATGGGAGTACAGGCTCCCCTGATTTGTGTTTCATCCTTAATTGCTTCTGAAATTACTTTGATGTGTGTAAAACTGTATCTGTTTCATGTGCCATGGAATCATATTCTTACTCAATGTATTGCTGCTTAGTTTTGGACATGGAGCAGAGAAATTTTGCACACAGGGTTATTCATCTTGCCAAAAGGGAAAAAAAAAAAAAAACAACAAAAAACAAATAAACAAACAAAAAAAAAAGCTGTAAAAATTCCTAGGGAATACATTTTTGCAGCTAGTAGCACACAACTGAAGTATCATAATGAAACAACAAAATAACCGTGCTATCATGGTTCTTCTACTGGTGGATAAAAGAAGGAAGTAATCTAAGATCTGTGCCTTGCCATTCCTCGACAGAATTCTTTTAAACTAAAAATAGTTCATTTGGAATTATTTCAGTTATTGAGGTATGAAGTGGAAAGACCTATTGGGAAGTTAACAGCTTTGACAACTGTTAAAATGACTTGTACAGTACACCTAAGTTTGCAGGTGACGAATCCCTGGACACCACCCCAGTCCTTTTGGTCCAGCGGGGTTTTTCTGGCGTTAGTCTGTAGTCATGGGGAATTAAGGATTGATCCCAGATGGGTACATAACCTGCCCTTTTGGACACCTGCAACCATGTCCTGTTAATTCCTGATACAGGAGCTGAGAGACTTGCATGGATCAGGCATTGCTACGGTGCACTGTTGCGCTCCTTTGCCTTGAATGATGTATTTCTAAACAACCTCTTTCCTAGTGAATTGCCCTACCATAGGAACACTTATATCAGTGCCAACTATAAAACCCCCACGGGGGATGAGGGATGGGAGTAATACGTAATTAAAACTACAATGAAGTAGGTCAGCTAATATTTCACAAACAGCAGCAAGTGCTCTAATTGTTAATTGTTCAGAGTTTCTGTATTTACTCTGAGCAACAACAACAACAAAAAAAAGTGTATTGCCTAGAAATGCAATGAAAGTGTAAGTAGAAAACATGTGCTACAGTGGATTACAATTACAAATATCCATTGCATCCGATGGGTGCTGTACCTTAACTTCTGCCAGTACATTCAGCAGTGGATTAATGTTGTTACTCCCGTCCTTCTTTAAGATTGTGGAAAGATTGTCAGAAGAGACTTAAGTAGCACCAGGTAAGAAAGAGCAGATGAGAAATCCCTGCTTTCAGTCATACACACACACACACAAAAAAAGACCCTTGTAAAGAAAAGTAATCCTTCTCAGCTGCCACAATTGCTTTTAATATTATAGTACTATTTTCAAAAGTCCTGGATTCAGACTTTAGCTAAGTGATCTGGGACTTACTGGTCTGCAAAAGTAAGTGGGATATCACCCTTTTCTTTGAGATTTATCACCTTTTTGGCTTCATGGTAGGATGGAAATAGCAAGAAAAGTAGCAGCATTTTCAACTTCAGTGGGTTCAAAGTTCAGTGGCTGATTAAAGTTTATAACTGTATTCAAAATGTTAATGTAAACTCTCAGAAAAAACATGCACTATTTCATTAATTATCTACTATGACTAACTAAACAAAGAAATGTCTAGAGTCTTCTCAGAGCCAGATGACCCTATTATGCTGGAATGCAGCAAACACTTTGCATCTGACCATCTGTCCCAAAAGTCTTGCAACTTAGCCAAAAAGGTTTCATAGGAGAAGCATTCCTTCACTTAGACCTGCTACTGTAAGCCTATGTTTTAGAGAAAAGCTTTAATTGAGGAGAGTATTTGATGTGAAAAAAAGCTCTACACTTTCATTTTCATTTACAAATAGCAAAAAATCAATCTAGGACAAAATAACATAACTTTTAGACATGAAATTTTATACATCTGTATGCATATAACAACGGTTCAGCCCAGTTGTGCAGGTGCTGGAAACCAGGACAGCAGGTCATCTCTTAGCAGTTATGAGATAGTGGGGATTTATAACACAAGCTCTTACACTTCCAAAACACCATTTCCTCAATGACTAACCCACCAGAAACATCTCCCCTAGCCTCACTGATGCCTCTTCCCTTCAATACACTTCTTGAGTCTCTGAGCATTAAAAAGAGGAGGGGAAACTTTCCCGCTGGGTCTCTAGGAAGCAGGCAAAAGGCTTAAAGCAGTCTGGGCTAACTTCTTCCTTTCTAGCCAGGTGAGGAGGTGACATGCTTTTGCTGAGTTATTACATGTAAGACTGGGTCCTTTTGGCTTCTTGAAGGTCTTCCTCATGGTTTTTTTGCCTCTCTACAAATCTAGGACTTTGGTTGTAATATGATGTTTTGTGGCCTGATGATCATATCAGCTAACACAATTTTGTGATTGACTTGAGAGACTTGTTTGGAACAAAAAAAATCCCAACAGTTGCCTTTGATAACTTGAAGAAGGCAGCCAGACTTTGACTTCTCTACTGCTCAGGACTTGATTACTCTGTTTAAAACACATAGATTCCCTTTGGAAGGAAAAGGGAATTGGGCCTCAAAGAGGCCTTGATATGTTGGAGCTTGCTGCATTCTCAAGGTGAAGGGAGCCTGCATTCTGCCAAAGCCACACCTGATCTCCTCGTGACACTGCTGATGGGACAGCACTTGGATGGGGACTGAAATGCCTAACAGGTGACACTAGGGTGTGTTTTAAGTTAAAAGCAATCAAAACAGTTTGTGCTGTGAAGTGGGGTGCATAGTCTTTCTCCTTGTATGGGTTGTAGGCTTTTGTAGCACTGATCTGACGGGCTGTTCTCTGTCTGGTGGCATCAGTGGCACTGTATTACATTAGATTATATAATTCAAGTAACCATGGCATGAGTTGTCCAAGTGGTTATATATGCAAAGAAGGAAGGCTTGTATTTGAAGGAAAAGACCTACAAGAAATACAGTTAATTCCTTACATTGCTTCTCTTAATGTGGAGAAGTCCGTACTAGGGAAAAAGGAGTTTTGCTAGAAGCCGGCCAAGGGATCTGCCATCTCCTCGGTGACCTGAAGTTTCAGCTTTGGTCACTCTCTATTCCCCCAATATTTGGTCTGCCGAAATAGGAACATTCCTAGTGAAGGAGGGGAAAGCAGTGACTTCAGAGAGGGGCTAGGTTACCTACCCAAACTGGAGGCTGAAAACCGTCCACAAAAGCAATGATTGAGTTGCATTTGCTATCAGAAAGCATAGGCTATTCCTTCAGGACTGGTAGCAGCCCTTTACTTACGATAGCCTCGCTCTGCCCCTGCAAAACGCCTGCATGACTGCGAATGGGGAAAAAGAGTCTGAATCCAATGCCATAGAGAGCTTACTTTGAAAGAAGACCTATTTCTGAAACATGACCAGGACAAGGCAGGAGGTATATGCCAAATACCTCATTATGGGCAGTTTCAGGCAGGTGCCAACACTGTGAAGAGTTGAGTAGGTAGACACGTGAGCATAGGCAGCTTCAGCTTTTGGCAGCAACTCTATGATTTTCTGAATCATTGTTGGAATTTAGGAACCTCATCTTTTAGAAGATGAATTCTTTCAATGGACTTAGTCCTGAACTCCTCTTAACTTTGAGTGTTTATCTTTAAAATGATGACTACAATATTCCTGCTGCCACAGCCATAGTGTAGCCTGGGCAGGCGCCAGCCCACAGCATCACCAGCATGGTGGAACTTTAGGTTACACATCTAACAATAGTACCAGTTCTTGCAGGGTCTAGGGTTGAAGTATTTGTGTTTAGTTAAAATGACCCACATTTAAAGTGAGCAAGATAGAGCTATTCATACACTAATGAGAAGAAATCACCTCGGCCAATCACAGTATGCTAGCCACCTTGCCTGTTTTATAAATGAGATTAATGACTCAATTTGCAGTAAATGCTTCAGCAAGGAGAAACTTATTCTGTTATACTAATTGTGTCACATATGTGCCTCAAAACACCAACTGTGCAAAACTGCATTTCCCTGTGGTGCACAAGATGGCTGGCCTCTGTGGTTTTATTAATGTCATTGCTCCAATTTCCATGCTGCAACAGATCATTTTCATCTTTGTGTTTAATGCTGCAGCATAAATGCTGGTGTTGGTAAAAATATCATGTAGTATAATCCTCTCCATTAGTGAAAGGAAAAGATTCTGTCTAATATAAGCTGTTCAACACTTTTTTCCAGTATCATGAATAAAGCTCTGACATTATTTATTTAGGCATACAATTAGTTTTTAATTGTAATGAAATGATGAATCATTGCCAGAGCTTTTAATATCCTCAGTAGTTACTGTGATTTTAATGGCTTTAAAAAAAACACCCTTAACATTGTCCACTTATACGGCGTACTGTATTACTTTGTAAGGAGTAAATTAATTTGAAAAGTTTAATCAAATTAATTGTTACACCTAATTTTTGCATTTGCTTCCATGTTCCTAACAGTTTTGTTAACATAAGTGTGGGAAAAACAGGATTTGCTGACAATGGGCCAATATCCACAGCTAGTGTGAATTAACCTTGCCACGCTAAAATCTGTAAGTTGTTTTACACCAGCTAAAGTTCTGCTTCAATGTATCCATTATTTATCCTGTTATTCTGGTTGCGATATTGGTTACAACTGTCCTAACATTTTTCATGCTTTTTACACCATTATGGTTTTGATGACAGTGGAATTACTCAGAATTCATAGTGGGGTTAATAAGAGAATTGCATCTAAGCAGATCACAGTAGGATTTTCTTTTCCAACTACAAATTTAAGACTCCCCTCCCCAATATTTGTAAGCCAATATATTTGGTGAGAGATGTAGTGTAGGGTTGAATAATTCGTTTGGCTGTAAAATTGTTTTTATAGATCTGTTTATGTGCTTCATGCTTTGTTAAATGTGCTTCTGATTTCAGTTGAAATTGTTAGCAGTTGCTAAATACATAGCTTCTGTCATACCATGGAACTCTCTAACCATTTAAAGTGAGAAAGGGGAGTGTCTGGTTAATTTTGTGTCTTGGCAAAATACTGAAATGAGGAGTACTACCCTATTGCCTGGGGTGTATGTGCATTTCCAAAGTGGTCTTTGAAAAATCCAAAGCAGACCGTCACACCTTTGAAGCCCACAAAGCAACCCACAGTGCAAGAGCAACCTCTTTGTTGCCTGTTCTAAAAAACACTGAAATGGTGTTTTAGGTTCTTTATTGAAAGTCAGCACACCCCTTGGCTTCTCCCTACCTTTCCATGCTCAGCCTCGTGACAGCAGTAAAAATGATCAGTTTGTACTCTGTTATATTAATGTGACAGTATTGGACAATAAACCGGGTGTTACTGAGTTCAGGGGCTTTCGCCAATTGTGATGCATAGCCTGTAGATGGTGTGTGGACAATTCCCTTCTGCAGAATGGTTTATGACTGAAACACCAGTGTAAGGGTGTACCTGACTGCGCTCATCACACCCCCTTAGCAAAAAGCCATGAAGCAGTGCTGTTAGTCACCACGGAAAATGTGCAGTTCATGGATGCAACGTGGACCATTGTCAGTGATGTGGTGTGTACCTTATGCAACCTCACCATGATGCTCTCTGAAGCAAAGAGATGACAAAAATTTCAGGAACCGGTTAGCATATTTGTCTGTAAAGTGTTGCTTATAATATGTAGCATTTATACCAAGTTGCCTTAAGAGCTTTGCAGACTTGAATATCGGAGAATCACAGAATAGCAGGGGTTGGAAGGGACCTTCAGAGATCATCTAGTCCAACCCCTTGCCAGGGCAGGGTCACCCAGAGCAGGGGTCTGGCACCCTCAAAGGAAAAAGGCTTTTCTGCGTCTTCAGAGGGAGCTTCTCGTGTTCCAGACTGTGCCATTGCCCCTTGTCCTGTCACTGTTGAGAAGAGTCTGGCTCCATCCACTTGACATATTTATAAACATTGATCAGGTCCCTTCTCTGTTGTCTCTTCTCCAAGCTTTTAGCCCTCCCTCGTAAGAGATGTGCTCTGTTCTCGTGATCATCTTCGTAGCCTCTGCTGGACTCTTCCCAGTAGTTCCCTGTCCTTGAACTTGAATATTTTACCCTCAAATTTGTTATATACGTCTGTGCATAGCAGGCCCTCATGAAGGAAAACTATACTAACATGAAACCCCAACCTCTTACACCGTTAGCATGGCATCAGCTGAAAATATTTCACAGAACTGCAATACAGTGAGAGTGTAATATTCTGACCGCTTTCTTACAGGAAAGATCTCTGACTGAAAAATCTTCTACGTTAGGACGTATTTATTTGTGTTCTGACCTAACAGCTCTCTGCTGATACAGGGAGTTTTCTGAAAATAAAGGTACTTTAGAAACAATATGATAAGCAGATTACTTTGCACCATCTTTTAGAACGTTTTATTCAAAATGCTTGGTTAGGAGGGAGTTGATCACCAGTGGTGTAAAAAAGAGATTAAAGAATGTGGAAGTAAGGATTTACTAAAGGGGATTAAGTTCCCTCTAGTATTTTACCTCACTAGCCCCTGTCTCCTGCCTCTGTGCTGTGATGTGAGATCTGCATCCCCAGATCAGCATATGGGGTTTTGTTCCTACACTTCAATGGATATGGAGATAAAATATGGTGCTGCCACAGAGCTAAGGAATGTGCATTTTGTGCTCTGCCACCTTACACAATGGATTTTTCTTTATCATATAACCCCATCCTGGGAGAGGTAAGTTGATTGCAAAATTGCAGCTCCCTCCAGAAAGTATTCTGGCTAAGGCTGATCTTGTACTTGCTAATACCATTCCACTGGAAGGTGCTTGTTAATGTAATACTAAAAGCAATGTAAAAACTACATAAGAACTAAGATACTCTATTAATGGAGATGGTATTGTACTACTGAAATGTCAAGCAATATTATTTTAAAAAAAGTGAAGGCTTGGAACTATGACTTTTTTATTTGCACAGAAATACAGATGCGTAACATGACAAAATACACCAGATTTATAATTCTGCAAAAACCTCTGGTCTCTTGTTATAGACTTGTTCTCTTGTTCTTGTTATAGACTACCAGGTGAGAAAAAAACAACCACAAAACCCAGGTGAACTGATCATCCCTTTGCCCTCTTTGAATATTTTTATTCAAGCATTAAGTTATTTTTCCTATCAGGCTTGCAGGTATAGCTGACAGGCTTCTTTCTGTTAGTTTCTGTGGTTTGCTCTCCCATTTCCTATACAATTCTTAGCTGCTGGGTGGATGCTATTGTGGCACATCCACCCTTTGGTATAAATAATTTATTCTGAAGGTTCAGTATGTTATAACTTGCATGAAGCATCTTGTATTTATTTTTAATGCTTCTGCTTTTCTGAGAGCTTTCTGCATCTAAAGCTACCATCAGAGAGAACTGGCAGTCTTCAAGCAGAAGAGAGAAAACTTTTAGACCATATAATTCTATTTTTCTGGCTATAAATAATACGCTTCTGGTGAAGAGTGGAGAAAATGGTTATTATTTACCATTTTGAAGAATCTGGCTGGGATGATGTGAAAACGTCTGTTTGCATTTGGTGTGAAGTCTCTGTAAGCAACTCCTGCGCTTGCAAGCATGCAAATCACCCGCTGATCTTTTATGGGAAGCCAGTGAAATTGGGGAAATGCCAAAGGACAGTTGGGTGACTGATAGATGTTAGTGCTAAAATCACAAGAGATGTAGATAGGGTGGCAGCAGCCAAGAGTTTTTTGGTACTGCCTGGTGGATGAACCCACACCACACCACAGGGGGACAGTTAAGAGGGAAGGTGAACTAATCTCTGATGGTTATGCTGAGGATGGTCATGTCTATCTGTGCAGTCAGATGGTTCCTTTGCAAACCTCACGTGGAGCCATGGGCTGTTAAAAGTTAGAAATGTGCAGGAATTGTATTTTAGACAGGCATTATTTAATGGAGACATTAATGGTGGCGAGAGGCTGTTCTTTGGGAGGAGAATGTGTAGATTTTGTAAGCCTTAGAAGTCTGGTTGGCATACCATGATTGAATTTATGCTGATTTAGTACTAAAATTGTGTTACGATTAAAAATCAAGCAAATTTGCCTTTTGTGAGATATAGCAGATCTGTTTGTTGAATTCAAATCTACCTTGTCTCCAGATAGTAAGGTGAATGGAGATCTAGCACTGCAAGTGACATGGTCTCTAGTAGCTTCTAAAATCTGGAGACTGGTGCTCTTTAGTGTCTCTATTTACATGTGAGGCAGTGATAGAATCTTGTGATTTGCAGACTTTCTCAGAGGACTGGTAACAGAGTGCATAATGTCCAAGAGAGACTGAAAGAAGATGTGAAACTTCTGACGTGAAATCAATTGCAGGATTCATCACTCATAAAAGGAAATGTTACATGCATGCTACTTTAGCATGTACAGAGACTTAACTGTTTGTTAGCCTTCTAAGAGCCTTGTGTAATATAATGCCGAACAATTCCAGCTGAACTACTGGTTGCAACAGTTTATCATTGACTGAACAATTTGCATGCACAAGTCTATTCAATGACAACATTGGAAGAGGAATCCATGTATTCAAACCAGTCCTGAAACATGGGAAGTGATGTGACAGCAACTGTTGCTAGTTGCTGGTATATTCCACTTTAGCAGCTGGAAGGTGAAGTTGAACTAATTCAACTTCAGAACAAGAGAGAGCTTTCCAGGCACGAGGAAGGAGAAGAAACAAAGAAGGTGCTCTCTAGGAACAGGATAACTAAATGTTGAGATGAGTTTATTTGATGAGTGGGCACTAGGAGTCTTTAAAATTCATTCTGCAGAGGATTTTAGTCTGTGCTGTCTGTGTGGATGGACGAAAACAAAATTTTCTATTTCAGTTTCATTTTATTCATGACATTTTTGTTTTGAATTCAGTTAGTTAGTACTTTCAGTTAATTACTGTATCTTGTGTTTCAGTCAATTGTCTGCAGGCAGAGTGTATTTTAATGTTTTTTTCCACTTTTTATTTTACCCCTCCATAAATGCCCAACTAGAGACATGTAATCAGAGCTGGAAAGAGACCAGAGCTCAAAGCCTGGGTGGTTATGAATGGATGCTGCTCAGTCCATTCTCTGTTTCATCATTCTTAGCTACCTGGCTGATACATCTTGTACATGCTCAGGATCAAATTTTAATCTATTTTAATTAGAGTTTTTGGCTCGGTGAAAGGACTGTGATATCCACCAGATCAGACTGTATAATGTCTGATATAATGTCTTTAATGTCTTTTCTGGTCTTAGCATTAACAAGCAGAGCTAGTTCAATCCCTACCAAATACTGCTGTGCTCATGTTGTGAAATTGCATTGGTTTGTACTAATACATTTCATGAAAATGTCAGTGCTGAGCAGTGCTAACTGATGGAGTTTCACTGAAATTAAAGGTGTTACATCTGCTTAAATTAGTAGATAATTTTGATCTGCAGCATATAGTATGTAACACAATATTGGAAAATAAATATCCCCAAACAGTGAGTGCTATCAGATCACATCTGTGTTCCCCCTAAAATGACAAGCTCAGGTAACACATCATGTCTCTTTTTAAAAAAAACACCAACAAACAGTTTCTTTACACAGAGCATAAAATATCACGTCTTCTCTTTCTGCTCGCACTGTTCTTACTTTGGCTTGATTGAACCAGAAAATTAAAGCTGGATTTTTTTTAAACCTTTCTGTTGATCATGTCTAATTCCTATTTCACTTGCATTAGTTTTATTCCTTTGTTTCTACATTAAGCTCAGCTGATTTACTCTAGATTTCTACTGGTCTGAGTGGAAATAGAATCAAGACCATAGAACTGAGTTTGATTTTTAGATATTGCTTAGAAACAACTCAGGCAAAAATAACTGGAGAACAATATTTGAAAATACGGAATTACGTCCAGGGTCATCTTCTTTTTATTAAGCACTCTTCCAGGAGATCAGTCTTTTAATTACATCGCACTTTCTTCCCAGTGATGGGAATGGGTAACAGTAAGTGCGTTGGTGCTGGCTATAACCTTCTCTGCAGTATGTTGATGCTGTGAAATGTGCTGATTCCCATATCTAACGCTTTTATTCACCGACGGCATGCTTCTCTAAGTGAATCAGTGCTTTCTAAATATACTCTATGACTTGCTACTTGGGAAACCATTTCCCTATGACTGCACCATTTTCAGGAGTTGATACAAGCAGCAAATGCACTAGCAGTGTAAATCTAAAATGAACTATCCTGCTAGGCCTTTGCTTTTTTGTGTATTTGCTATGCTTTACTTGCCCCTGGCAAGTTACAAATGAGAGTAAGGAACATAACTTTTTGAGGGAAAGCAAGCCACAGCCTTATAAAAAAGGAACAATAAATAATCTGGGTAAATAGTTCTTGCCATACGGAATTAAATACACCCACAATCCTGCACAAGCCGTTTGTAGCATGGCATGGGCCTGATTATTTCCTTTGCTGTGCTGCAGTATCTTCACTCAAGTCCATGTGCCTGGTTTTGTAGAACACAAATCTCCACACAGACAGGTCCACCTGCCAGCGCTGCCTACGCTCTGAGCCCATGAGCTGCCTGCCAGCTTTGATTTGGGAGCTGCTTAGACATCAGAGCATGCCCAGTAGCTGTCAGATAACAGTCAGGCCTAAAAGCTTTGCTATTATCATTGTGGCAGTGTAAAACTTCCTCAGGTCCTCTTGCTGGCCAATATGCCGTGGTGTTAGACTCATTAGTGCCATGACCAATAAGTTGTACAAGTATGGCTGTGGAGACACATAGTGATAACTCCAGACCACTCTTGTAGGCTGCCTTTATGGGTACCAAAGCTGTGGTGAATACCAAAGTTGTAATGAGCCACCATGGGCAATGGTACAGTACAAACCTGCTGTTTTGATGCCGGTTTATGTAGTAGTCTTGAAATTATTCATTCTTGAATGAATAACTTTTTTAGGAAACAATTAGTATCCACCAGACATGCCTGCATGGCAAGTGTTTGAAGTGCAGACACTCTGTACACATTGCTTCTCTTCCTGTCCCTATGAACAGGTTTTTGGAGTAATCTATGTATCAGATGTAGGGAAGTCCTTCTGACATGAGAGAAGCCCAGATCCTTGAGAAATCCCTGGAGAAAGCTGTGGTTAAATCAGCAGTATTTACATGCAGGTAAAAATTGCTTCGCCAGCTGCACCATTCTTCTAACAACACCAGCCTAGTCCTTGAAGTTTACTGCCTGCTGCTGTGCATTAAGTTGCAGTTGTCAGGTTAATGGAGTTTTAGAACAGTGTAGCTCCTGCGTCCTTGCTGGAAAGACAGGTGGTAGTTTTGCTTCCACTGCTTTTTCAGAAAGGGAGAGGCACATATGCGCTGATTGAACTTATATTGGTCCTCTGCACTGTTTATATGTCACCTTCTGCTTCTGTACAGGTTTGCATAAGCTCAGAGGCACAACAAGAGGCCAGGTTCAGACTTGTACTAGTCTGTATAAAATGGCCTATTATACTGCTGGGGTCACTGCCAAGTGGGTTATCGTATACCACACAGACGAAGACATTTTCACTCTTATGTCCTGCCTTGGAAGGCTTTACACAGTAGCATGGTAGCATGTGGCCTGTTTCCTTAGCTCTATCCAGGAAGGCTCCTAGCCCTGTGGGTGTCCTACAGCAAGCAAACCAGACCCCAAAATCGACCTTGCTCAGAAAAAAGACTGTTTTAGTTGTCTCTTCACCAGTCAGCATAGCCATAGGTCTTTGTGAATGGAGGTGCAGAATGGCCCAGTTCCTTGTGGTGTTTGGGTTAGAGAGGACAGAAACCTCAGGACATCTTTAATATCCACTTGTCATGTAGCAGGATGGAGGCCAACTGGCATCTCTCCTCTATGGCTTTGTCAGCAAACCTCTTGTTCTGAATCTATTACGGCCCATTTTCCCTTTGACGAAGCATTCAGGCTGTTGCTATGCCTCAGTAACAGCCCTCCTCCCATGGTATGGATAAATCTGTCTCTGCCAGTCCCCCTGTGAAGGTGGCACCTGCATGGTTCCAATGACTTTTGATGTCAGCAAACTTTATTTATCATAATACTCCTCACATGATATAAATATTAAATCTTGGATTCCTTTGTTTCCCTGCTTTCTACTGTAGAGCTGTTCTCCCCTGCACTGTACTATTATTTGAACTGCTGCCTCTTGTTCCATCTTTGCAGCCCTATTCAAGACTCTTTTCATTTCTCAAACTGCTCACCCTAAAGTTCTGATGTCTCTGCCAACCTAAGGAGACGTAAGTGGGGAAAGACGGGTTTCTCCCTGTTTCTCTTTCAGAGAAGCTAATCCTGCAGGAACAGAAACTGAATTCTGTTGTACAGGAGACTCGGATGCAAACCTCTGATTGCTGGCAGAGTAAGGACCTCACTCAAGGTTTATCCCATTTCTGTTGAGTGTCTTATCAGTGAGGGTGTTTGATACGGTGAATGTGATATGTGTTTGATACAGTGAATGCTTTTTGGTCGTCATTCACCTTGCCATAGGTTGGTTTAATTCAGCGTTGGAATAGAAATTCTCCAAACACCAGATGATTCATGGGCACCTGTAGAAGTGTCAGATCATTTTGCATCACTTGCTCTTAGGTCCATGATCATCTGTGTGTGTAACACGCTGCAGCTGGGAAGAAAACGGTGACTTAAAGGGCAGACCTCTTTAGGAATATCAGAGCAGTAAGAAAGTTTATGCCTGGGAGCTCTATCCTTTGGCTGGACTGATGCCCCTTGTTTAAAGCAGGCAGTGTGTGATACCACGCTCCAGGCAGCAGATGGGGATGGGGATACTGAGCAAAGAGCGTTTAACTTGTCAGTGACAATTATGTCCTCACCTGGAGTGTGAGGATCCCTGCAGAGAGGGCCAAACACTTGACCCAGCCAGCCAAACCTCCCAGTGCCCAAAGCCAGGAGGCAATCAGACAGCGGCAAGAGCTGTTTGCCCTCTGTCTCTCTTACAACTGACAGGTTTTAAGCCTAAGGAAGGAATGAGAAAGCACTTCATTTAAATAGAGTATTATATGACTTCGTGCATATGTGTGTGCTTGCATAAATGTAGGGAGGGCAGCTTTAGGGGGAAAAGTGGACATCTCTGTATAAAATAACTGCATGTGTGCCAACAAGCCTAGGAAATGGTTAAATATAACAGAAGCCAGACTATATAGAAGACTAACTGCTAGTATTAAAATAAATGTAGTCCTTCAGCATCCCATCTTATACACAGGTGTCTCTGAAGCATAAGAGAGGTAACGCAACTCCCATCCTGCCCTGGTTCGTTGCATTAGGGGACCCTGAGAACAGGAAATGTCATCTAGAAATGTGGAACTCTCCAAAAAACAGACTTTCCCATTAATGTCAATGAAATGATTTCTAGTTTCATAATAAAGCCCTCTGCAGAATTTTTCCACTATTTGTACATCTCGTAAAGATTCAGCCTGCACGGAATGAAAGGAAAAGGGGAGTGGGGAGGAAGAGACTGAAGAGGAGAAAAAAAGTCCTAATAATTAATAAGATTACTTGTAGACTGGGGAACTAAGAATGAGTGTACCCTGTCCTAGAAAAGAAATGGTTGAAACCGCATCATATTTATTTCAGTGGTGTGGATGAGAGATGGTGTGTTGTATTGAATTTCTATACTTCATATTGCTTTTACTCCCTCTGCTGGCAGTTGGAGACAATGAAGTTCTAGCTAATAGAAAACAACAAAACTCTTCAAAGACTGAAGCATTCAGGTGTCTCAATACTCTGTGGCATATATTGAAAAATTAGGTTGTACCATACTGTAGTCCTGGAAATGGCTGACAGGCCTCTCATGTACAGATCAGAATAGTTCTTACATATGGTTTAAAATACAGCTAAATGCAGCTCTCTTTCCTTTAGCGAGACACCAGATATCCTTATTGTTAATGTTACAGTAAATATAGCCTGCAGAATCAAACTTGGAAGTTATTTATAATTTTTTTTGAAAGAACAGCTTCAGGTCTGTAATTTTAGAAATAATATATCATGGCTTTATGTTACAATGACATTCTGTGTACTTATAAGGGTTACTGGTTCTTCCCTTTGTGTGTTGTTTTTTTTTTATTTTTTATTATTTTTTTTTTAATCTCTCTTGAAAGTACTTCCATAATACTCAGACCTCAGGGGGAAACTGTGTTATATGAAAAAGATTTTGCCCTGTGTATTTTTTATTTATTTTTTTTTTCAAACAATGGGCTTCTCAACAGATTAATACAACCTTACTGGCAGCAAGAGAAGCAATATGGGGACATGCGGAACTGCCACCCTGGACTTCTGAAGGGCAGGCTTTGGCCTGTTTAAGAGCCTGCTTGTGAGTGTCCCTTGGGAGACAGTCCTGAAGGGCATAGGTGCCCAGGAAGGCTGGTGATACTTCAAAGACGAACTCCTAAAAGCACAAGAGAAGGCCACGCCCAGGTTCCATAAAACAAACTGATGGGGAAGAAGACCAGCCTGGCTAAACAGAGAGCTTTGGCTGGACCTCAGGAACAAAATGAAGTTTATAATCTCTGGAAAAAGCAGTTGGTAACTTCTGAGGAATACCAAGATGCAGCAAAGCTATGCAGAGGGAAAATTAGAAGGGCCAAAGCTCAAGTAGAACTTAACTTGGCCACTACAGTTAAAGATAACAAGAAGAGGTTCTTTCAGTATATCAATAGAAAAAGGAAGACTAGGGAAAGCGTACGGGCACTGATGAATGACGTGGGCGCCTTAGTGGTAGCAGACAGAGAAGGCAGAATTACTGAATGCATTCTTTGCTTCGGTCTTCACTGCTAAATCTGACCCTCATGAATCCCAGACCCTGGAGACAAGGGGGAAGGTCTGGAGAGAGGAAGGTTTTTCCTCTGCAGAGGCGGACGGGGTTAGAGGCCACTTTGCCAAACTAGAAATCCGTAAGTCCATGTTCCTTGATGGGATGCATGCATGATTGCTGAGAGAACTGGCAGATGTTATTGCTGGGCCACTCTCCATCACCTTTGAAAGGTCGTGGAGAACAGAAAAGGTGCCTGAGGACTGGAAGAAGGAAAATATCACTCCAAACTACAAAAAGGGCAAGAAGAAGGACCCAGGGAGCTACAGACCAATTAGTCTCACCTCTGTCCCTGGTAATGTAATGGAGTGACTCATTCTAGATGTCATCTCCAAACATCTTAAAGAACAGGAAGTCACTGGAAGTGGTCAACACAGGTTTAACAAGGGTAAATCCTGCTTGTCCAATCTGATAGCCTTCTATGCTGTTATAACTGGATGGCTGGATGAGGGGAGAGCAGTAGATGTCACCTGCCTTGACTTCAGCAAGGCTTTTGACACTCTCCCATAACATCTTTATTAGGAAATGGAAGAAGTGTGGGCTAAATGAGGGGGCATTGAGGTGGATTGAGAACTGGCTGTTTGACAGGACTCAGAGGGCTGTAATTAATGGAGCAGGGTCAAGTTGGAGGCCTGTAACCAGTGGTGTCCCCCAAGGGTCAATACTTGGTCCAGTCTTGTTCACCCTACTCATCAATGACCTGGACAAGGGGACCAAGTGTATTCTCAGCAAGTTTGCTGATTATACCAAACTGGGAGGGCTGGCTGACACTCTAGATGGCTGTGCCACCATCCAGCATGACCTGGACAGGTTGGATTGCTGGGCAGAGAAAAACATAATGAGGTTCAACAGAGGCAAGTGTAGTGTCCTGCACCAGGGGAGGAAGAATTCCAGGCAGCAACATAGGTTAGGGGCAGACCTGCTGGAAAGCACTTCTGAGGAGAAGGGTCTGGGGGTCCTGCGAGAGAGCAAACTATCCATGAGCCAGCAATGTGCCCTTGTCACCAAGAGGGTAAATGAAATTCTGGGCTGCATAGGGAAGAGTGTGGCCAGTAGGTTGAGGGAAGTCATTCTCCCCCTCTACTCTGCGCTGGTGAGGCCACAACTGGAATACTGCATCCAGTTCTGGGCTCCCCAGTTCAAGAGACAGGGAACTACTGGAGAGAGTCCAGCAAAGTGCAACAAAGATGATTGAGGGATTTGAGTATCTCCCTTATGAGGAAAGGCTGAGAGAGCTGGGACTCTTTAGCGTGGAGAAGAGAAAGGTGGGGGAGACCTTATTAATGGTTGCAGGTGTCTGAAGGGTCGGTGTAAGGAGGATGGAGACAAACTCTTTTCAGTGGTTCCCAGTGACAGGATGAGGGGCAATGGGTACAAGTTGGAACACAGGAAGTTTCATTCAAATATGTGAAAAATCATCTTTACGGTGAGGGTGGCAGAGCACTAGAACAGGCTGCCCTGGGAGGTTGCAGAGTCCCCTTCTCTGGAGATTTTCAGGGCCCACCTGGATGCAGTCCTGAGTGATGTGCTCTAGGCAATCCTGCTTTAGCAGGGGAGTTGGACTAGAAGATCTCTAGAGGTCCCTTCCAATTGACAATTTCATGATTCTGTGAAGTATTTATTAATAATACTGTGCTCTATAAGCAAAAATAAATGCTACAGACTTACCTGAAAGGAATAAACAGCAAATAACAATATAATCTTAACTGTAATGCTGCTTTCCACTCCACAGGACTGGGGTATTAACCTTGCAAATAATGCTATTCTAATGACTACAAGCCATAAACTATAAATCTTAGAAAAACATATTGACTTTGTGTGGAAATGTTTATATATTTCCTGTAGCAAGTCAGAATCAGTAGTATTGAATTAATAACATTAAACTTCTTAACTATTCTTTGAGATACTGTAGTAAATATTATAGCCATTTTACAGTTGAATAAACTGAGGCAGAAATAAGTTTGTTCAACAGAGTCTAGGAGTGCTGATTTCTAATCCTCCTTTTATTGATACACATATTAAAGGCAGGTGGGAATTTTTTTTTTTCCTTTTGAAGGGATGCATTTAGAGCAATAGCCAATGAGGCTTAGAGAAGTAAAGTGTATTTAGCAGGAATTTAGCTAGGGGGAAATGCTAGCAGATGCTAAGGAATATTCAAGTTAAACAAAGACATCTGTGAGGAGTGTCAGTGCTGGGAGAATCATTCTACAGTCAGCAAAGGAGGACTGAGTTAGAGCTGCCGTCACAGGCACAGGCTGGGACTGGGATGTCAGGGGGACTTCTCAGTGATGTTGTAGCTCAGCTGAAGGAGCCAGTTAAAACTACAGACACTGTACAAATAGGGAAAGTTTTAAAATGGCATTAATAGCAGTAGTAACACAAGGAATAGAAGCATTTTGGATATTTTTTTTTCCTACCTTCTCACCACCATCCTGTCTATACAAACCTGAAATGGCTCTGTTAATGGGTGATACTTTTTCAGCACAGGCTCTTTTTTCTTACCAGTTGCAGTTGCTCTGTGAAGATCAGCAGAGATGCTTTTTTGTTGCCCTGGAGCAGCACAACACCTTTTATTTATTTATTAGCTCTCTGCTATGATAGGCACCAGTACAGTGGTCCAGCTCCTTGGTTTTACTCACTGTCCTGCTCTCAGAAAAGTGAATGTCTTGTTTTGTTATTTTGCTGAAGAGTCTGCTCTATGATAGCATTTAAAGATTAGAAAGGATGTATCCATATAAACACGTTTGCAACAATGGATGGGAAAGTTTCTCATACAGATTTAACACCTTTGTATTATTATGACTGTATGCAACAATAATGAATCCCCTTCCCTCTTTCATAATCTCTTGCTGTGATTACAACTTGCAGCAGCACAGGTTATGTAATTCATAGAGATACATCCTCCATTTTCTTAGGGTTGCAGTGGCTACTTTAAACCTGCTTTTTCCTCTAGCTTAGATGGAAAGACCATTTAAAGAATAATTACATATTCCTTTTCTCCCACTGGTAATTCCCTGTGGTTGCATACAGTGACACCATGTGTAGCATCCAGGGCTTTTTTCCACCTCTGAAGATACCAAATTAGTATTTCTGTGGCCCAAATACATTAACATCTTCCTGAGTTTTGTCTTCAGACTCTTTCGTTGTGTTTTTATGAAGATCAGCTAGTAGAACATTGTCACACAATAAGAAATATTAAACACATATTCTTGTTTATAGATTCTTTCTTTTCCTCTTTGGGAATCTTGTAGAAAGCTTGTTGATGATTTGACAAATGGAGAACTTCCAGAAGTGGTCTTCAGAGTGGACACATAAGGCAATAGGACATTGTTATGAGTGAATACATAAATCCTGCACGTGGAAGAGTAAGGCAGTACCTAAGAAAAACCTTTTAATTTGTGACTGGAGAGTCCTGGGCAAAATTTCACAAAGCTTAGAAGGAAGGTACCTAGTAGGGTCTTTTGGAAAGAGGTGGCTGAGTATGCCCTGATTTGTGGCTGCTGGATGAAACCATAAAAAGTCTATGCTACTAAATCAGTTGTGTTTTGTGAAAGGATGAGTCCTTTAATAAATGTTTAAATACATATCTCAGAGATGTTATTTTATTTTACGTAGATACCTTAATTAAGTATTACTAAGTTATTTGTGAACCACTACTATATACATAACGCATATTGTTAGTGTTTTCTGTCAAGGGAATAAGTGTTCTAGCCCCATTTAAAAACACTGTAAATGGGCCCCAACCAACTTTGAAATACACAGAACTCTTTGGACTGTGGGTCTTGGCATGAATTTGTAACTCTTGAGCTTTTCTCTGCAAACGCTGTATCTGTTGTCTTCAGTGATGTTCCCTTTTCATGCAGAAGACAAAGCCTGGTAGTTCAGCAGAGCCAGAGCCTAAGCTCTGGAAACTGAACAGGAAGAATATCCAGTCTCTTAACTCAGTATCGTACCTATAAATTCAAGTATGTCCTGAATCATCTGTTTACCTGCTGTTGTGTTCAATTACCTTTTATAGTTCTTGTGGAGATTGTTGCAACAGACTGAATGTTTTTCCATCCTTACCAAGCTGCACATGGAATGTTGTGTTAAACAGACTCTGACGATTGTTTCTGATTTGCATTTAGCTAAGTGGTTACTACTGCCATCCCTAAAATACTGTTGCTGCAGTTGGCACTGATTTCTTCTGGGTACTAGAAGATATATGCTGAAACTGATAAGAGAGCAGTGCTGATTTGAATGGTGTATTGAAGTCAAGGGACCAATTCAAATGAATGCCAAATGCTTTCACCTTCCATTGGCCTGTGGCATTCTGGAGCTCAGTGCTTTTTAACCTCAGGCATTTGGAAAGGACTTATTTTTTTCTTTTCATTATGTACTGATAGAGATGTGGGGTTTGGTACTTCTTTCCCCCTCCTCTTTCTCTACAAAATTATATGGAGGAAATGTTTTTATTTCCCTTGTCATAAGGAGAGTTTCTTCATCCCACACCCTGTGGTCAAATGTTGGCTAACTGATTGTAAAGATTTCCTTCATGAAAAGGGTGTCAGCAAGCATGATATGTCCTGCAGCTTCCTGCAATTTGGAAGGTGTGTAAATGACAACATCCAGAAGATCTGCAGTTCAACTTGAAGTGACAGAGATTCAGCAAAACAAGTATGAAACATTCAAGCGCGTACTGAGCCAGTTTTTGTATGGCTTTTAGGCAAGTGGACAAACATAACGCGCAAAGGAACCTCTGATCTGAACAACAAGACCTTTAACTTCCCTTCATATACTTTTGAGTAACATATAAATATGGAAATAAACACTTTGATAGCAAAGTTAAGAGGGAAGATTATAGCCATACCTACTAACATATGTATGTATGACTAGTTGACATTAAAAGGAAACATATCTATATTTACTGTTGCCAAGCTCCTAACAGTGTTCTTTGTTTTACATTCTTCTACATGGACAGTGTCATTCATCTTCCATAAACATTAATCTCACTAGAGAAAAAGTCAAATAACAGAAAATCTCACTGTATGGAAGATTTGCTTAGATGGGGCAGGAAAGTACAGATTTTTAAAACTTTTTTATTCTATTTGCTTCTGAATATAGAAAAAGCAAAATAATTATTTATTTCCCTCAAAGTGCACACCAGTCATGCACTATAACTTTCTACATATGTGTTCAAGTAGATGATTGTGATAATGAGAACCCAGCTAACTTTGGCAACTACATAATTTTTACAGTTTTGCATCTACATGAAATATTTATGCTCCTGTAGATGGTTCTGTCTTCCTTTCAGGCACTTGAAAAAATGGGCCACTAATTTACAGATAGTGTTTTTCGCCTAGCTTGCTGCCGTTAATACCAAAGAATTCAGCTGCTGAAAGGGTAAAAAAATTAGGAACAGCTAAAAACTAGGGTTAAACATTGATCTTCATTTTTTTTTTTGTTTACTTATATTGCTATATGCTAATGGTATTCTTTTATGAATTATGGTGCAGAGTATGTTCATGCTGATCCAGCAACTGATCTGTTGTGCATGCTTGACAGCCTGGTCCTAATGGCTTTTTGAACTATTAACACATCACAGTATGGAAACACACATTAATGTGTCTTTAATGTGTTTTGACTGTATGGTCCAATTGGACATGTAGGATGTAGCAGATGGATTTCATGTAGATAATGAGTACATTTAACCTAAAGAAATAGAAAAATATGTCACCGTGCCAGGAATCTTTAATTTCAAAGTACAAGAGATCTCTCTCTTCTCTTTTTGGTGGTAGTTGGTCGAGACATTTAAAGGACACAGATTATTGTTTCATCTTTTAACGCGTAGTGTTCGCTGTGGCCTTATTCATGTATGTAGGAAGATATTTCACAGCTGACCTTAAGAAACAAATGATCTGATGAGAGACAGCTAGCAAGAGGAGGGAGGAGGTGGTGGGAAGGATGGGTGGGAAATAACATGAGAATATTTAAATAGCCCCTATCTGAGCAAATTGAAAAATTATAGTAGTAATCATTGGGTGTGTTCACCTCACACTGGTATTTGAACTTGGTTCCATGTCTTTTTCTACTTTGTCAGCTCTAGCCTGGCATAGTTTTACTTATTTCCATATTCTGCCATACAAAAGTGCTGTGTTATCAGTCTAAACTTGGTGTCTTCCTGCTATGCCAGGTACATTTTTCTTGTACGTCATAAAATGGCCTAACCCAGGACAACACTTGAGCACATGTGCAGTGAAGCCCAAGCAACCCCTCATTTCAACACAGGGTATGCTTGCTTTATTATGAGTCAGGAAGATTTGATAAATTGATGTAACACACTACAAAGCACACATTATTCAACAAATATTTCAAATTTTTCTGCTAGCATTTTTTTTTCAGAAATCCCTAAAACCTGCCAAATATTATCAGTAAGTCAATATGCTATTAATTCAAATTCTTTGATTTTTTTTGCAGAAATTTGCAAGCAATGTTGAAGTTTTATTGAGAAATTTCTACCAAAAATAAACTGTGGCTTGCGCATTGCTTGAAATCATATACAGAAATTCTTTATTGCAGCAGGTGGCAAAATACAGTACATGATGTGGTCCCTATCTTCTGTCAGAAAGGATTATGAGTAATCAACAAAATAGAAAGTTTGAATCTGAAAATAAGTTATCCGCTGAAATTCATAGGTGTAAGTTAAGTAAAGGATTGCTTATATGCATCCAGAAATATGAGCAAAAACATGCTGGTTTTTCTGTTTATTTATTTCTAAGCAGTTGCACAATGAAAAGTTGGTAGATAATATACTTAGATTGAGTAAATGCAATGAGCTGGCCTCCTAAGCCAAAATGAAGCTCTGCCAGAGTCTTACGTGGGAAAGTGAAGCAAAGGGAGGAGAAATAGGTGTCCTCAGATATACTGTGGGAAGAAAGGAAAACATAAGAATCCTCTGATTTTTCTGGAATTTACATACATACATACTTTTAAAATGGAACTTCTTTAGGTTGCTCTGTCTCCCCAAAGTACAATTGTGGAAAAGCAATTCAGGCTTTGCATTTAATTTATAGGTAGATTCCACAACTTTATACAGACATAGCAGCATTCTCTGTCATTGTGTTTCTGAAGTATGGTATACGTTCAACATCTTAAATTACTTTTCTTGTCAATCCACTCGGTCAATTGTTCATTGTTTGAAAATCTTGATAATTGTGCCTATTTGGCATCTATGAAAAGTAGGTAAATGCTATGGTGTTCAAATTAGAAACAATTACATTCTCTATTTCTGACATTACCCTTGATTATAGTCATTGCTAATCTGTATTTCAAATATTTTCTTAGGCTTCCTCCACACTAATTTTTTTCACTGTCTTTGTAATATGGCCTTTTTACAAGTTCTCCGGGAACAAAATTTCTACCTTGGTTACTAGAGAATTGCTGCACAAAGGACACTTGAGTTGCAAGTGTAAATGAGTTATTGTTCTGAATGAAAGGTTGCTCCCTGTGGTTGGGACCTCTCCACCAGCAGAAAAAAACAGCGGAGAAAGAAATTTGTGGACTAAGCAGCGGGTGCTCTGTACCTCTGCAAGCTTGCAGCCTGGGAGCTCCCTTTGCCTGTGATGGCCCATGGAATGGGGGTAAAAGGAAATGTTACAGAGGCCAAGGGAGGAAAGACAAAAAAAAAAGCACCAAAAAAATGAGTGAGAAGGAAGGGATTTAATGCACAGCACTGCACTTAATGAACAGAAAAAAGGCAGAAGGATCAAAGGTGCTGTGTCCTCACACCCATTACCTTAACTTCTGCTGAAGGCAGCAATGTTGGTTCCATTTGTAATTTAGCCCAGGCTTCCAGTCAAAGCTTGAAGAAAATAACCCATGTTTTGTGATTTCTTATAGATTTTATGGTTACCATAAATAATGCATCCATGCCACCTGCATTTAGGGGCGTTCAATTGCCCTGTGGAGGGTAGGGTCTCTTTCCATTGACTGTGAAAGGAGGCTGAAAAGATAGTCTCCAATGAAGGTGTCTAAAAAGCTTGACCGTAGCTAAAGGTTTTCCTCTTCCCCAAGTGAAACTTCCATTTACACCATTCTTGACTGTGATATTTTGGAACAGAAATATTTTGTCTGGTTTCTCTCATAAGAAAGTTATATTTGGAGACTGATGTACAAGAAAAAAATCTCTGCAAAGTGATGCAGAGTATTATTATTTTTTCACCCTCATTATTTGTTACTTGCCTTGGCTTATTTTTATCGTTCTGCCTTTCTTCCTCCTCACCAGATTGTTTATACTTAAAAAGAAATAAGCCTTCTGCTTGTTGCATAGTCAGTACTCTTTACATTTTTCTTAAGTTAATGTTGGTTTCTGTTGTCCTTTTCCATGTTTAGACATAGGCAGGATAAATTTCAATGACAGCCTTTCCAACTGTTTCTAAATATTTCTCACTTTTCTTGCAGACCGATTTCCATATGCTAGAAAATTCAAATCAAAATTCCAAAGGCATTCTCTCCATCCCTCTAGCTATCATCCCAAAAGTGAAAGGGCGTTCAGTTTGTTCAGGTGGAGCCCGCTTTCTACGCCCCCAGCACCAGCAAATCTGTTGGGAGTGGGAGGACGGTGGAGCATGCCACCCACGGCCACCTGCTCTGCCAGAGGGCCCAGCGCCTCAGCAGCGCTTTGCCAAGGCACCAGCTCAGGGTGGGAGGCTGCAGGAGACATGGATCAGCCAGGAGGTGCGCTGCCTCGCTTCTCCCTCACTCGCTTTCTCCTGGGTAACCTTTGCGGACAAAGATGAAACCCCACCAACCAAAGAAAAAAATACAAAACCAAAACCAAAAAAAACCCCAAAATACTCCCCCTGGGAAAAAACAACAACCAAACCTAAAAGTCAAATATATATGAAAAATGGAAGATACAGGCTCTTTTTGCCATATAAGCACCTAACCAGCACCATCTGGTTGAATGTGGCTGTTTAGCTGTACTGCCTGCAGACACTGCAGCTTTGCTGTAGTTCAACATCTCTGCTGTTTTCTCAGGCACTCAGTGGGAGAGAGAGGCATACCAGATCAACTCCAGCCTGGCACTGGGAAATCTTGTAATCAGTTATTGGAACAGTGGCATTTCAAGCCAGACATCATGATTAATCTTCAAAAAAAATTATTCTGGTACATTCCCCTTGCTGGAAAATGGGTACTCTCTCATGGAAGATGAAAAGGCTCATAAAATAGAAATTAGGTCACCGATTACTGTTGTTTTAGTATTAGCTGAGCTTACTTCTCAGTTCACTATAGGTTAATTACAGTTCCATGAATTAAGTCCCCTGAAATGTCATTACTATTGACTCCCCAAACCTACAGGACTCTATAATACCAGGATCTAATGAAACATGTTAGCTAGATACAATTTGCCCCAGATTAGCCTGTTGTCTACACTGAGAGAAAGCAGGGCAGCTTCCAGTACATTTTCCACAGACTGTTGGGTTGTAGAGTGCACTATGGGCAACATACTAAGCCTAGTTCTCCAGCAGCTGTCTCAAAAAGCTCAGCTGATTCCTCTCTTTCCTAGACCCTTTTACATTGATCCTTTGTTTTTTCTTTTTCCCTCTGAGGACAACCTAACAACCAACCAATTTTGCTCTGTGAACCTGTAGAGTTGAGAGCATTATCTGACATGGGCCATGATTGCTTTCTGTGGGATAGCTCTACTAGTCTTGAAGAGCACAACTATACTTCATGTTCTTTGGGTAAAATTGCATGCCTGGAGATTACTTGGCATAGAGTCTGACTTCCAAATTAGCCAGATACTTTTGCAGAATCAAACAGCATTGAGTACCGGGATCAACAATGCAGGGAGCACACCAGGCACCCAACAACTGACTGAACCTGGGCCTGGGGAGGTAAGTGCTGATTTTCAGGTGTTTTTGCAGTATGTACCTGATCTCTTGCAGATCCCAGGCTGTGGGGAAAGAGGTGGGCAACCGTGCAGATGTCAGGCTGCAGATGTGGATGTCTGTAGGGGCAACAGGCTGGTGGATGCATTGCAGAACTGTAACTAAGCTCAAACGTGTCCTTTCCATAGACTGTACAGAGAAGGCCGTGATTCCCTTATTCTTTTAGTGGGGGAAACGAGTCTGTAATAATAATCCTTAGCTCGATTTTCATTTTCTGTTTTCCCTCTTACTAAATTTCTTCACAGGTTAGCTACAAGAGGCCCCTGATTAAAAAAATGCTTATGGGTATTCCATAAGAGCTCCTTACATATTTGTATTTATCAAAAGTAGTGAACAGACTGTTGTCTTTCTGGTGAGAGACACAAACTTAGCATAAGAGGTACAATACTTAAAGAATAACATGAATTCATATTAAAGACAATAATGTTTAGGGGTTTGCAATGCCTCTATCTCCCAATGATGTCTGGTAATAATATGACCACTTTGCGATGCGTCCTATTTTCCTTATTTCCATTGTCCCATAAATAAGTTTTGATACTTTTTGAGCAGTATTCTCTAAAATAAGGTAATGTAGTATACTACTTCGACCTTTTCAGTACTGTGTGATTTGGTTGGTTGATCTTTCTATTTATATCTGTGCTGAGTGGTATGGCATGAGTGAGTGATTATCAGCTAATGAAAATATAGAACACTGGGGAAGTCAAGTGAAGGTACTGTGTCAGAGCATAAGACAATAATTCACAAAATATATAGCATTAAGTATAGAAATTCCAGTAAATCATTCTTGTGGCAAAAGGTATAATGAGATTAGAAATTGCAACAAAAAAAAAAAATTAGTCCTTTCTAATGACATAGATTGTGCCTAGGCGGGGAAGTGATGTGAATTTAACTTGATCTCATTATACTCCTAAATTTGCAATCTCATTTTCCTCCTCAGGTGCTTCATTTAAGAAGGCAGCAGTATGTGTGTGTGTGTGTGTGTGTGTGTGAGATTAGGTGTGATACATTCTATATCTGGGAAAAGTTATTTAATCTTTCAACTTCAGTGTACCAGGAAGTATGTAATCTTTGAAGCATAGGGAAACTTCCCTCCTAAGATTCAGAAGAGCCTTTTGGTTCTTATTCAAGATTCTGCAGAATGCAACCAGCGTTGACTGGCTCCGTAAATCTTCCCTGTTCCAGTGGTCTCAGTCTCTCGAAAGCCTGTTCCAGGCTGTGAGGAGAGACACATGCAGAATAATTGGAGCAGAGAGCTCCACAGCCAGGACATATTTTACAAAGATGAGGTTTTGGTCGTCAGCGCTAAGCAAGAGCTATGATTTGAACCATAGCACGCTGGCAGTGGACCCGGGAGCCTCTCTTAGCCAGCCATTACCCTCTGGATCATGATTTTTTACTCACTTGCTCCATGAAGCGGATGGCTGAGGGGGAGATAGAGTGAAAATTAAGAGTGTTATTTCTTTGAAGCAAGTAATGTCTTTCCTCTTTCTCTATTTACCATATCATTTCAGATATGCTCTCTAAGTACTAAATGATTGCACTCAACACTTTGACAGTTTTTAGCTGTGCTCTTTTGTCCAGAGAGGATAAAGGACATAAGGAGAACCTGTTTATTCTTGTGCATACGTAATTGAAAATGTGAGTGCACACAGGAGCATCTTTCCCAATGTCTGCATGCATAGCTTAAGTCACAGCTGAAGTAATAAAGCCCAAAATTAAAAATCTTGTATGATCTCCTGCCTCCTCACTGAGAAGAAAAGAAATAATGTATAATCCAGGTTTTCAGTTACTGTCGGGGCTGGATATGTAGTTATTTCTTTCTCAACCTTGGACTAGGAATATACATGAGCAAGTAATGAGACATTTAGGAACTCAGATTAGTCTCTTCTCTTAGCAACTTCCTTCTTCCCACACCTCAAGAGATTCTATCTAGTCCTTTCCTCTTTGTAATCCACCTCCAGCATTTGAGCAACATAGAAGCTTTCAAAATGCAAGTAATCCATCTAACATAAGTGTCCGGCCAGATGTGGGAAGAACAGGGAGGCAAAACCAAGCTTCTGCCCCCCTATCTCAGAAACCAAGAAGCTGTGTGTGTTATACGCAGACTCCAGCTTCTTGGCCATGCCATCTTTTCTGTGCAACTAATATTCTCTATTGAGGAAAACTGGTGATGGGGGGAACAGAATTCGGTTTAGTTTGGATGGAATTCACATCCAATTCAAACTAAACCAAATTCACTGGAAGCACAACCTCAGTATACCCCAGTGTGCATTCACTTTTCCCAGAGTTCAAAGAAGAGAAACTTGGTTTTACAAGTATCATTTAACCTAAGAAAAATAGAGCATTAGGAGTTTTAAGTCAATATCGTGTTCATTATCTTTCAGTTTCCTGCATTTATGGGATTGGTGATGCTTTGTGTGACTTCTCTTACTTGCTGCCCAATTTCCTCACCCTCCATTAGAGCCATTATGACAGTATTTGTACCTAACTGGATAAATGTACTTTAAATGTAGCTTTTGTTTCAACGTATACTCATGTGCCGATTAGTTAGTATTCTGGCAGCGTTATGTCAGGTTAAATAAGTATATTCCTAAATTTACTTCACCAAAATACAATGCAATTAACAGGGCAAGATGACTTTTGGAACAATTATCATTGTATACAAACACTAGGGTACAGTTTTGAAATGTCTGCAAAATCCTTAAGTGAAAGGACTTGTGAAATATTGGACCAAACTGAATAACTGCACTGGCATGCAACAGTGATCTGGTGGCCTAAAAGCAATGAGTCTGCTCTGCTCTTAAACCTTGTGCAACAGGAAATTAGTAAAATATTATATATGTAGGAAATATAAATCCTTTTCTTTTGTCTTATCATTTCACTGTCTAAATGATGTTTGAATGTAGCCTATATTTAGTGCATTAAAAAAAAAAAAAGGCAGATAAGCTTTTGAATCAAAATCTTTTCTAATCTGTCACCTACCTGAGGAATGAAAATGAATGCATTGACCAAAGTAGTTTTGTAGCACTGACATCCCAACTTGAGCTGTTGGGAGAGATCTGAAAGCATCACCTGATGCTCCTCACCCCCAAGATCTGTTGAATTAGTGCCCCTCAAACCTCTACCAAGTCGTGAAGTTTTTGTACAACACAAGCCAGACACATTCACCTCACTCAGTCTGGACACCTAAGTCCTTCAGCGTCCATTTCTGAATCGATGATGACCTGCTCAGTTATCCAAGTTCATATTCAATTAGCGGTTTAAAATTCCTAATTTAAATACCTCTAGGGAAAACATAAGCTCTTTAGAAGAGATACTTAGACAAGTTAAGCGTGATTCATATTAACAGCAATTTGTAAAAGCTTGGTTTCACTGAAGATTACATCTGTTGTTAAGAAGTGTTAACTTGAATAGGCAGAGACTGTGGTGATTACGCGTATTATCTACACCCTGGGGGAGCTGCTCTGTATTATAATTTGGAGACAAATTCCTGCTGTACTACTGAATTTGGAGGAAAAACTTCCAAAAAATGTGGCAGTGTTTACACCACGTGACATAGTTGCAACAGTTTCCAAATCATGTTTGAATGGTTTGTAGAAAATGCAACTGGACCATTTGTCTACTCTCTTCTAGGGGAGAGGACTCAAATAAAAATTGCAGAACGTCAAGCATGCCCTAAATTAAACTTGGTGGCTTGTAGGATTTTCTATGGTGAGGCAGGGCAGGGCTTTTTAAAAACATCTTTGGGGTTTTTTTGGACCTGTGCTTGAAAGAGCACATCTTTCAAAACCTGGAAATCGATGTTGATGTAAATCTTCAGGATCTGAGCCCAAGCCAGCTGTTTGTGTAGGTGCCAGCAAAGGCAACCCTGCTGCCATCATGCTTCACCTACCTCAGGATTTCATCTTCCTCCTGGAAAGATATACTCTAGTTAAGATGTACGTCCTCCTGGAAAAAATTACTGCAGGAGTCACTGCCAAGTGGACAGGTAAATATTGCCAAACTACTGATCCATAACAGCTGACATGCGAGACTGTTGTGGGGCAGACTTTAAGTTTGTAAATTTGTGTGTCTTTTCCAGGTATGGATCCTGTGTCCACACCTGTGGTGCAGAGCTCCACACACCAAAGAAAGAGCAACAGGAAAACACCAGAGCTCACTCAGGCTCAGTAAACCTGACACGGTGAGAAAATGAATGCTTCTTTTTGCCATTGATCTCTTTTATTTGGGGGACAAGGATAGGAAGTAGAATTAACCCAAACTTGAGCTGGAAAATCAGTTGTTTTAATCAAAAAGTTTTCCATTGTACTTTACAGAGTTATAGTTCTCATGTGTAGTACTTTGTTTTCACTTGGGATAGTACGACTCTGACTATAGCCCCTACAGCCCAGGGAGCTGCCATGGACTCCCCTGTGCTAGAGAATATAGTGTTAAACTGGGAAGCTCACTGCAGGGCTGTAGATGGAAAAGGAATATGAGCTATCTGAAACACAACTTTTACGAGGTGTAGCAATAGCTTAATTTTTTTTTTTTTTTTCATTTTGGCTTAATCGTTTTCCATCTCCATACTTTTTTATTTTCTTTTTTTTTTTTTTTTTTTTTTTTTTATTTTGGTTTAATCGTTTTCCCTTCTCATTTTTTTTTTTTTTTTTTTTTGTTTTTTTGTTTTAAATTAACTCTCTTCCATGGAATGCAAGCAATTCTAAGAGAAAGGGCGAGTTTGAATGTGCATTTTCATGTGAAGTTTCACAAGAAACTTTGTAAGCATTCACAGTACTAAAATTTCTAAATTATTTTTTCTTTTCCTCCCTCTTAAAAAATCTGACTTAGTATTTGCTAATAAATAAAAAGGATCAATGTGGGCAACAATGTAGTAACAAAATGAGACTAAAGAAAACCACTTTCCTATTTTTCCATTATTTCCCTTGTTATGTGTGTATTATTTTTTGCTATCTCTTTGTCAACGTGGACCTGTGCTATGAAATGAAATCAATAACCGCTGTGCCTAAATTGAACTCTGAGGGGGTAAAAAAATTCACTTCATGCTATTATTATTTGTCCCTTCGTTTCTTATTTATTTTGCCTTGTCTATCCACACCATCACATAATTTATATGATGCTTTACTGCTACTTTGCACTCAGATGATACTGTAGGAAAAGTTGAAACCGTGTAAGTGATCGGAAATTTTCACCTCTTTTCATGGAAAATGACCAACTTTGACTGTAACATTTTTTTGCTGCAGGGAAAAAAAAGTGTGGTTGCAGTGAGGTTTAAGAAAAACACAACAGATTTTCCTTACTTATTGTCCTTTGTTCTTTTCCAGCACATGGACAATTGTAAAAATTTGAAAATTAGAAAAATAAAAACAATGTTGAGACACAGGGTATTCACACAGTCAGTGGTATCACAAGTGAGGTCTGAGGTGAGCAAGCTCTTGCGTGAACATTGTGAATGTACCAGGTTTGCCCATAGGTTGATTAAGTGCAACTGGAATTTGCGGAGGGGTTCCCTGGCCCCTGGGTTTGGGGTCCCCATTCCAGCACCCAGTCTCAGCAGGCATCAATGCCCAACAGACTGGATGTGTCCTGGCACATGTCAACTGCCCTCTTCTGCAGTCACATTGTCCTCTTATGCTATCAGGAGGTTTTGTTTTTTTTCTCTTAAAAACTTCAGGCTTGCTTTGACAAAAATTCAGTTGGACAGGAACACGTGTTAAATAAAAACAAAGTATGAAAAACCTCATAAAATACCATGTCTACTGTATATCATGTTCCAAAACATTAAAGACTCCACAGGAGCAGGAGTTCACAGCACACAGTGTTCTGGTTTTTGTTTTTTTCGTGATCTTTTGTTATTTTTTTCTGTTGCAAGTTACTCTGAAACTGAGTAAAATGAACTATTATGCAACCTTGAATAACTGTTGTTTATGCACTGAATTTATATTTTTATCATTGTATTCATTTATATTGTTTATTAAAATAGTTAGTAAGCTAATAATAATAAATGCAGTTATGACTATTAATTTACACTGTGCAGAAGCTGTCATTTTTCTTTTTTCCTCCAGTTTTTACTCGCATTTCTGACCTGGACTTTATCCTCATGATGGTTTTGTTTCCAAACGCTGAAGAATGAGCCAGATGGAAAGGATGGTGCCTTCCTTTCCCTACCTACCGCAGCCTAGGATCTTGCTGCAGGTGGACAACTGCTGCAGGCACCCAGTGCTCACTGAGCAGACTTTGATGTGCTGGTGTGTGTTACAGGGACCTCCTTGTCTGCACACGCTTGTCTCTGAATTTTGTCCTTGTTCCAGGCACGAGCACCTTCCTATCATGGTGTTTTCATATTGGTGCTGTGCTCCCTCTACTCTAACTGGTGCATGGTGGGTGTGGAAGGAGTTAAATAATGGCATGACAGCAGATAAGGATCTTCTCTTGCATTCAGTGGTGTGAGCTCCTGCTCTGCCTATCCATAACTGTACCCTTTGGGAATTTTATTTATTGCTAATTGGAAAGAACAAGAAGGAGATATAGAATCATAGAATAGTTAGAGTTGGAAGGAACCTTAAAGATCATTGAGATATAAACTACAGCAATGCTTGTCTCTCTGAATCTAATTTTTCCTAGAGCTGTGTTTATGCCCTGGAGGTCAGGCATCTTAACCAGATTGTTAGAAAAGTACTTTGCCCAGCAAAGTACCCTTTCAGCATACACTGAAACACAGGATACAATAAAACGTGCAAATGTTTAACTGGGGTAGCTTGGTAGTGGACTGCTGTGTTTGCAGTTATGCTGATACATCCACGGCACCCTGAAGTGCGAGAAACAGCAGGGAAGGACAGGGGACAAAAATGTTGGTGGCAGCAGAAACAGGACACGTAACTGCAGCTTTCCTCTGTATATTGTCCCAACTTCAATTTGAATTTTTACTTTGACTTATGAGCCTCACATTGGAGTAAAAGTTAAGATTTTTGGAAACTCCCAAGGACAGAGATTCCCCAGTTTCTCAGGGCAATGCTGTAGTGGTGGGCCAGCTTCACAGTGAAGAATTTTTTTCTTTGCATCCATTTATAATTGCCCCTCCTGCGACGCAGTCATTGCCTCTCAAACTTCAGTTGCAGTTACCAAATCGTCTGGCTCACTCTCATCTTCAACCCCCTTAAGGTAGCTGAAGACAGTAGTCAGGGTCCTCCCAGCCGTTGCTTCTCCAGGCTGAAAAACCCACCTCCTCCTACATCATGTTCACATTTAGTAAATATGAACTCAGATCTGGAAAAAGTATTTTTAATTTCTCATGTTAAATAATTGGTGAGCGCTAAAATGCTTTTCTCACTGAATTTGATCACTTCCTTGGGTCCTTTTCTTTCTGAACGCAAAGAATGGTTTTACCCAGTGAGGTCTATCCTCGTGGGTCTCTGCCTAAGCAAACCTGAAATGTAACCAGCAGAAGAAATGAAATCACTTTTTCTGTGATTATCTCTATCTTCCTGCTGAGTCTAAGCTCAAAGAGGCTGAGATTGATGGGCAGAAGTCAAAGGCTCCCAGATCTTCCTTTTTCGCCCCCTTTTCAGTTTTTGACAGGCTTTCAAAGGTGACCGTTGCTGCCAGCCCCGCTCCCTGCCCAGGAGGGCTGCTGCCCAGCCACGAAGAGCTCGGAGCTTTGCTAATGCATCTCTTGCTTCTTGAAGAGCCTGACCTCAGGCCTTGGAGGATGCTCTCCTGGTGAGTCAATGGACTGATTTTAGCCATCCTGACCTCCTGCTGCTCAGGGTGCACATTGGCCAGACATATCAAGCACTGCTCTCAGCTTCCCTTTTTTCCTTGCCATGACGACAGGGTAGGGTTTTACTTTCTCTTTTAGGTACCTGAGAGCTTTTTGAAGTTGATACCTTTATGCATTATTTTTCATAACTGGTAGCCTTATACAGGGACTGAGCTCAAGTTACTCACCTAATCTTACAGAGTAAAGATGAGTATTTTATTTTCCATGTTGTTATTACCATTCAGTGTGATATTCACAGCTATCATGAGTTGTGAACATGGCTGAACCTTCATGGGTGTGCTTTCTGTCATTTCTTTAGGCTAGCTGAAAAGAAAATGTAAGGCAGTGTAGACAGTGAGAACTGAGAGAGAAGCTGCTGTACATGACAGTAATTAGTAGTCAGTCTGGCAACCTTTAGCAACAATTGAATCTTTATGGCCCAGTGGTCTCTTTTACTGACTTTGTACAAACACAATAAACTAGGTCACAGACTTGGTACTACTGTGTGGGCTTCAGAGGCAGAAGAGTAAGCTGCAAGAGGCAGCAGACTGAGACAGGGCTGGGAGAGCTCAGCTTGAAAGCAAGAAGCAGAAGCATATCTCCAGAGATGAGGCTCACTAGAAGTGGATCTGAAAATTGCTGTTACAAACTTGCTTCTATATTTTTCCCTCAGACAATGTGATTTTGTGTAAACTGTTCATAAATAAATATGCTTGTACCAAATGAATGCTGATCTTTCTGAATTTCTTGATAGAATACTCTGGCAATGTATGTAATAGCTAATTTTCCAGAATGAGACCCACACATCTGTCCTTCTGCTATAACCTTTCAGTGCAACTTCCCTATGAGTTGAGCCCAAAACTTTACTCCAAGTCTCTTTGCAACCTTATAAGAGGATGGACAACAGAAGTGATAATTTGGCTGCTTTAAATGGAGGGGCTGTTGATGGTGGGTCTACAAAGGGCTGAATGCTGCAGCGTGGGGCTCTGGCTGATCCACAGGTGACAGAAAAGCACACCTAGAGAGAAAACCAGTGCCCTGGTGCTTCATGATGATGTTGATCGAAGTGGTCAAGTAGGGAGATTTCCAGGGCTAAATTTCTGCTCATAATGGAGTTGTGAGGTGAATCTGAGCTTGAAGTCTGGCCATAGAATGTATCCCAAATGTACTCAGGATTTGTGCTCTATAGAGTAAAACATTACCAGTTTTAGTCATGAAATTGGGTATTTTCCTATTGATTTTTTCCAATACAAATGTATTTATCGCTACTTTTTTTCCACTTTTGAAATCTGTCATTTCATTTGGCTATTCTCTTTTATCTGCAGTGTGCGTGGTGCCTATTCTGTTCTTTTCCTGTTCTCTTTCTTTCAACAGGTATTGTGGCTTCTGTTGTTCACATCAAAGTCTTAGAAGTCTTTCCTCCATGAGAATTACAGGCTATCAGGACAGCAGTAACTGGTCTAAGTATTTTATTATTTATTTTTTATATTTTGTGTAGTGCCAGGAATACAGCTAATACTCTGAGTCTGGCCTGTAGTACAGTGAAATCAATGGGAAATGATCCTTAATTAATTGGGCTTCTGTTCCTAAAGTAATTCAGCACTTCCACTGAGAATTAAGTCATGAGCTTCTCTTACTAAGTAAACATCACAATAAATAATATAAACTGTTGCTTTCAGAATGTTTTGTCTTCCTGTAACTCAAAAGGAGCTTTTGTTTAAAGTTTAAAACTTTTATGGAGCTATGCCTCTGGGCATTTTAGACGTAAGATGAATAAAAAATGATCTAGGGTTCTATTTAGAAAACCATTCCTGTGCATATATGGGCTTGTCATTTTGTAATGAAATTTTCATACAACCTTTCAGCCCAAGGGACCAAGTGGGATCTTCAGATTTAAGAATTAATAAGTATTCTGCCACTCAATGGATCCCTGGGCAGTAGGGTCACACCAAAACCTACTTTTGTCTACCTTCCCTGAGCACTTTGAGTTTTTTGTATTTACTGGGAGTTAGTGCAATGTGTCTTTGCATGGTACTATCTGCAGTATGCAAATAATCCAACGAAACTAGGCAACTTCACAGACCACTGAAAGCTACTAATTAATTTTAACTTCAAACATCCACAAAGACACACTCCATCTCATCACAATGAAGCTTACAGCTAGGATTGTTATTTGTCACAGGAAAAACAACTTCCAACTTGTCAGGTCTCTCCAGTAACACAGTTCTTTCCTAAATTGTCAGTTCCGTGTTCTCTCTTCAGGCTGCCAGGTAAGAGCGAACACGCTGGCTCCTGTACAACAAAATCAGTCCCAGCTTCATACTTTCATCCCAGCCTTTGAAAGCCAGCGTGGTTTTGTAAGGATTGGAGCTCATACAGTACCTGAGAAGTGGTTTCATTTCACCTACCTCCTTCCTCCCCTTCCTCCCAGTCCTGGCTTTTTATCTGTGACAAGTTGCTCAGATCGTGTGGGATGCCGGCAGAGGAAGAGGCCCTGAGCGAAATCCCAGTGCCAACTGCACATCGGCTGCCACCCCATGAGCACCATCTAGCTGACTCCCGAGACAACAGCATGGGAGGCTGAACGGGTGCAGCCTCTGAAATTCAATGAAACAAGCCTTCCATACTCTAGCTTGGTGATGTAAGCCATAAAAATACTGGGGAGCCTAATATCCATAAAACCGCTTGCAACAAATGCACGTTTGGTTGTCTTAGGCTGCAGTGACATGACGAAAGCATCTTCTTCTACAGAGTGTCTGCACGAAGCATTTCAGTCTGAGGACCAGGATTTTTCACCTTTTATACCATATAAACAGCAAGACTATTGCATCCCATTTGTTTTCACCTGATCAATTCTCTGTAAAGACAGCAGTGTGCCTAGGGAGAAGCACTCAGCTGGAGCCTGAAAACCTCCTTTTGCCTGAATACACTGTGTGATTCTTCATCTGAGAAACAGGATTGAGAACTTATTTGTATCATTTTTCTTCATTCTGTAAAGATAACTTAATTACTTCTTGCGTAGTAGTTCGAAAATAAAAAATTCTGTCATGTTCAGAATTAGAAATGTTTTTTGAAGGAGAACTCACTTTTGAAGGAGAACTATAGTTCCCTGGGTTGTTTTTTTCTTACAGATTTTACATTTCCTGTAATGATGTATAAAGTCTAGCTAAAAATTTCTCTGTAATGGTGACAGCCTACTGTTAAAGAAGCCCTGCTTGTTGTTAGTTTAGCACTGCATTAATACATAGGAGGGGTTATTTGCATAATAGAAATGGGGAGATCAGGGATCCACTGCACTGAGTGCAACTATGAACGGTGCAATTGTGTCTTCCATATGTCTTCCAGGTTTAGTAGGCATCTGCTCATTCTTTTCTTTATATCCAGAGTCCATCAGTTCAACTCTCAGGCAAAGACAAAATACCGGCTTTCCTTACCTGTGTCCCACTTGGTTGTGCTCAGTGCAGAACGATGTTGTAAGGAAAAATGCTGAGTGGGAACGAGGAAAACATTGTGAGGAGGTGGAAGGATTGTATTTTTTATTTAATGTATAAAGAACAGCATGCAGTCTGACTGCTGTTCAGAAAAATTCAGACCCCATTATGCATCTCCTTATGAAAGCTCATATTCCAAATCACAAAAAAACACTGAGTAGTATAGCAGGCACTGCCATAGGTGTGTTTGGTGCATAAAACTCAAGAGTTACTTATATGATCTACATTGATGGGTTCTGTGTGGACAGTGCAGCTTGAAAATATTTTGGTTATTAAACCCAGGGGGTGCTGGGACCACCTGAAGAAGTACACAGTATCAACTCACACATCCCTCAGGTGCACAAGTGTCAGTCTCCAAAACTAGTTGGGAGCTGGGTGTAAGGAGATAGTGATTGACTACACCACCAGCAGTTACTTTACAGTCTGTATTTTTTTAGGCTGTCTTAAAGATTTTGAAGGAAGGATGATAAAATCTCTCAGAAAAATTGGTAGCTTTTCAAATGATAAGACTGACTTCCACCTGGTGGGGAAACATGGTTGTACCATCCAGAGCACAGTGGAAGGTGCTTTGTTCATGATGTTGACTGTCTCCACCAGCTGTGCTTTGGGTACTGCCATTTAGGTTGCTGATCTGTGCACTGTCACTGGGGTGCTGCTGGATTTATGGCTTGCCTACTATCTGCCTAAACTGTTACTGTGTTCTCTGCCCTATCAAAATCCATTTGGCTAGTAGGGCTCAATATGAGGCTTGCTCTAGGTCATGTAGTACTGGCTCTCTACCAGCTGATTTTGGCTATTGTTGCCTTGCATTGGCCAGTATCACTGAAGAGTTGGGTGTGAGTCAGTAGACTCATCCGCTATGCTTGAGTCCAGCAGGCTCTTTACAATGCTATTGTTTAATTTAATCCAAGTAGAGATATTTCAGTGTTAAGTAGCATGATGATTGGCAGCACCAGAGAATACATACAATTTATGTTATCTTCACTGTCCCAACAACATTGTAGCAAAGCTTCCTTCTGGACAACTGGATAGCTCCTACTGTTAGCGAGAACACAGTTCTGCAACCTGCAGAACTACTATAGGCTTGCCAAGCCTGTCTAGAAACGAAATATGTATTATTTTTTAAAGATAATAAAAGATAATTGATGCATATGTTCATTGTGGAATTGATGTCTGGTGTCTTTGAGGAAAATGAATTGTTTCCTCCTTCACCATGTTTTTCAAATGCCTGGTTTAAGAATTATTTCCTTCATCTCTAGCCATCCCTTAAGGTTTCTTTTAGACAGGATTGGTTTAAGCATAAAAATTGTGTGAAAGCCTGCAGGTGATCCTCATATCAGAAGACTGATGTGATTTTTATTTTCTAGAATGCACTCCCTAAACACCTCACCTGCAGTGTTGAATTTTTCCATGCAGGGGAACGAAGCGGTGGTCCTTTATAAATTGTTCTGCTTTCAGTGACTTGAAATAAGCCATGAGAAGCCACATACACTCAGGTACTGGTGCACCTAAAGATGCAAATGAATGCCTACATGCTGCTGACAACAGCTACTCTGACTACATTTGTGTGTGTGTTGATCTGGGAGTTAGCACAGACATCTTTTCCCACTGTCCCTCTGTCCCCGCATGAAGGTACAGCTCCTAAGAAGGGTTCGTGTTCCACTGGAGGGTGGTGCAGGAGAACTGCATTTCTCTCCCTGTCTGCATCCCACACTTCCAGTCTGGTCTTTGGCCAAACTCATGATTTCTCCTGACTCCATGCCTGATTAGTGATATAGCGGTAATGCTGTCTCTCTTCTTCACTTTGCTGTTGTGAGGGGAAATTTATTGATGTTTGTAAGGAAGTCACATCAGATGACTGGGGCATATATATTCTTTGCTCCTAGGGGAGCAGTCAGCTAAATGCATGTGGGGCACAAAGACTTTATAAAATGTGAAACCTCTCTGAATTTATTCCTTTTAATCATATTCCATATTATATTTTTGAGTACCTTCTTGTAAAATGGTGCATAATCTTTAACGAATGCAAGACTATAAGGTCTCCTTTGGATTTAAATTCTAAGTATTTGCATAAATTCAGCTCCATAAAATTATTTTATTGGAAAATCAAAATGCACGCATAGATGTACCTTTCAGAGCTTCATTTTGTAAACAAGACATCGCATTTGGCTCTAAGTGAAGCTGGCATAACTCTACGGTAACATCAATAGATTTACTTGAGATTTATATCTGGGTAACTGAGAGCAGTATTTGGCCTAAAGACTCCAGAGTGAGAAGCATACAATTAGTCATCTGCCCAGCAAGTGCAGTCTACTCAGAAAATTTACAACTAAAGTAAAAATTTTGCACCAATCAATTTTTAGTCTGCTTTAACATCCACATTTTTCATCCCTATCTCATTCTTTTGCGAGTTAAATAAGATTATTTTTTTTCCTTACTTGCATATCAGGGAGCTCGGAGTCCTGCTTTTTCCAGATACAAAGCCTCAGTGCTATTTTTACATGGATAAAGAATCATCAATTTAGTTTAGTAAGAGATTATGTACAGACAGAGCAACCATCTAATCAAGGTCTCAAGGGCTCTGAAATATTAAGCTTGATTTTCTGTAGCAAGTTATTCCTGTTATCTACCTTTTTGATGAAAACATGTCCAGTAAAAGGAATACCTTCTAAAGGGCTTCACTGCTTTCAGGTCACTCAAAAAATTCCCAGCTGATAAATAGTGTATTGTGACTGTCAGTCAACTGCAAGTGTATACACAGAGCCTACATAACCCTAAGTTTAATATATGATGAGTAGTTATTTCCCTTTGTGCATTGCAGAGAGTTTGCAACTCAAGAGAGATTGCTGCTCAAGCAGCAGCGGACAGTCACATGTCACAGTCTGGAGGTAAGTTGCCTGTGACTCTTTAATCATTTGGTAGCTTTGTCTGTCCAACATTATCTGACCTTCATTTTTTCTTCCAACAGCATTTGCTGGGACTTATATTTTTAATTTCTTTTAGTCACCAAAACAAATATGCTGTTGAGGCTCAAAATTTTAAATTAATATATAATATAGAAGAAGTATATTAATTTAAATATGTATAGTTAATTTAAATTAATAATAACAATATAGAATTAATTTATATATAGGCTAAAGGTAAAATCTTAAATAAAATCACCTTGAAAAATCCAAGATTAAATCCTTTGAGCATTTTTAAAAATATATGGTGTCTACTATTGGCCAATGAAAGCATACTTTAAATGCCTGCTAAGAATCCTAGGTAGAATAAATATACTGGCCTCATCTTCTGAAATATAATGTTGATACGGACCTATTATAAGTACAGTGCATTAGCACACCCAGAACTAATCTTGACCTTTGCTTTAAGCAACAGTTGCTGAATTTGAAATAACATTTCTCTCTGGAAACAAATTGCATTTTACCAGTGAGGAAGGACATTCAGGCAGAAGAAGGCAGGAGCCAACCTTTGAGGTGCCAGGGCAGGTTGTAGAAAAGGCAGCAAATCCTGAGGGTTGGTCCAGTTTCATACCTGTAAGAGTCATTCAGTCATGATTTTGTTGGTATTTTTCATCAGTCAGGCATTAAGAAAGAAGTTAACTCCCTCTCCCCAAACAAAACAACAACGAAACAAAAAGGATGGAAGGAGAAAAGTGCCATGTGTGATCAGGCACTCCCTGAATTTAGAGTTGATATCTTGGACACATTTTGATTTCAACGTTCTTCACAATCCTGTATGAGACCAGGCTGAGGGATCTGAACCTGTGTGCAGGGTTAGCCTTGAGCACTTCCCATGATGAGGACTGATGGTACACAGCTGGTACTTAAAACATTTTTTCAGTGGATTTTGGTTTTGCTTGCTTTTTGTTTTTGCTGTAATGCCACAGGTTGGACACCTCTAGCAAAATGAAGCACAGTGGGAGTTCTGGGATCTGCTGGGATCTCACAGCAACTCAGAGATAAGTGCTGGGACAAAGACCTCAAGGTTCCCTCTTTCCTGAAAGATAGAGCCTGTCCCTGCATGTTCCTGGTGAAACCAAGGAGATATTGTTGAGGACAAGTGCTTTAGCGCATGAACTGCTTTATCTCAAAGTAAGTTTCTCTTAACAGTTGCTTCCAGCTCTTTCGATCTGAGGGCTCCTCACTTGTCTTTGTCTCACAGCTCTTACCTGGCACCAAAATCGAATGGCAGACACTGTCTTCTTTCTTATTTATGCTGGATCTGACTCCTTTCCTGTGTTAATTAACCTGTGGCATCGGGAGGAGCCCATGGCAGGGGCTGACTGCTGTGCTGGGGGCTGCCTGAAGCCTGAAAGGACCACACAGGCTGTGACCTGAGAGCAGAGTGATAAATGCTGTGCTGGGATTAGGCTAAATTTCTTGTGAGATAATATGTTTTGGTCACCNAGAAAGAAAAAAAAAAGAGGGGAGGAATAGAGAAAATGAGGGAACGTTTTGCTGCTACTTTTAAGCTCTGGTGTGATGGCTCAGCTTTCAATCTCTTCTGTGATAATAACCTCAGAAAGAGAGAAAAACACTGTAAAAATGGACAGCGTATATATTGCTTGTTACACAAAGGGCTATTATTTCTCACTGTGTGTGTACTTACCATTAGAAAAGTTTTAAGGATAATACGAAAACTGAGATGACAGCTGCCAAAGGCATTTTAAGATTAACTAGCATAATTGCACTTCCAGATGGAAGGAAGTTCAGAAACAACTTGATATTTTCTGACCTTAGGGTGGTGAAGGTGATGTGTTCAGTCTCTGGAAGAAGCCTTTACTTCTTCATTCAGTAACTGTCCTTTTATTCCTTCCCCACTTGCCAATTTATTACTGCAGCCATGGCATTGGCACAGCATCTGGAGGGTGCTGTTCGTCTGTTTCGTGAAGATAAGGGTTGTGTGGTGGAGGACGCAGAGCAGGGGCAGGGGAATTGAGACAAGGGAATGGGGTATCAGGCAGCAGGTACAATTAAAGTGAGATGAGCGCAAGCACCTGCTTCTCAATGAATCTCCTTGTTTGCAGACTGATTAAAAGCAGAGCTCTTTTCTTTATTGAGGTGAGGAACAGGGCAAAGTGGGACCCCACTAAAGGCGATAAGGAAAACTGTTTTTTTGAATAGCTAGGAGTTTAGGTATGATTATTCTTTTGGGAGAAGCTCTTTTGGTCACCATGGGAGGGTGAAGGCTGATTCTCAAAAAACCCTTCTGTGTTGCCTGTTTTTCTTTCAGATAAAAAGCTCCTCTTCATTTCCAAAGAAAGCCCATGTGCTCCCTTTACATACGGTTATACTTCTTGCTTACAAGTGGCCTGCTTTTAAGGAGGTAGTACACTAAACTCTTTGATCAATTCTGTGTGATCAACCCCAAAATTAAATTATTTCATTTCTTTCATTGCCTCTTAGCATCAGATATTAAGTCATTTTACAAAAGAAGTGGTTACCCAGACATTCTCTCTGTTTTTCCGGTATTGTGTCAATATAAGCGAGAGCAGAGCACAGACAAAGCAGTGCCAGTACCTCAGTGTCCTTCATGCATTTATTTCACCCTGCCCTGTGCCTCCCACAGGGCACGATTGTAGCCACTGTCTTACAGTTGCTCACCAGCTTCATGCATCAGCTACCACACGTGAAGAGACACAGTGAGCTGGTGTGAGCCCAGGACTACTCGTACACCAGCAAGGGCCAGGCTGTGCTGCTGTCCCCTCCAAGGGCCATATGGCCCCCAAGCTGAGTTGACAGTGCAGAGCTTGTGCTCACCTCAGGGATGCTGCAGTCCCTTCTTTTAGATCAGGGCTTCAGCAACCCCTGGTTGTTGCATTTAAAGGTAAACCAGTACTTACCTCCAAGTTATGGTGTACCTAACTGTTACTTGTTGTGGATGCCCCATCCCTAAAAGTGTTCAAAACCAGGCTGGATGGGGCTTTGAGCAGCTTGGTCTAGTGGGAGGTGTCCCTGCCCATGGCAGGGAGGTTGAAACTCAATGACCTTTAAGGTCCCTTCCAACCCAAACCATTCTAGGATTGATTATACTGAGACCTAATAGCCAATCTCAACCTCCCCTGGTGCAACTTGAGGCCATTTCCTCTTGTTTTACCACTTTACTTACCACCTTCCTCTTGTCTTACTTACCTTACTAAAGTCCAGGTAAACAGCATCCACAGCCTTCCTCTCATCCACCAAGGAGGTCACTTTGTCATAGAAGGAGATTGGGTTTGTTAAGCAGGACCTGCCTTTCATGAACCCATGCTGGCTGGGCCTGATCAACTGGATGTCTTTCATGCACCACATAATGTCTCTCAGGATGATCAGTTCCATGACTTTCCCAGGCACCGAGGTCAGACTGACAGGCCTGTAGCTCCCTGGATCATCCTGCTGGCCCTTCTTGTGGATGGGTGTCACATTTGCTAGAGGCCAGTCAGCTGGGACCTCCCCAGTTTGCCAGGACTGCTGGTAAATGATGGAAAGTGGCTCAATGAGCACTCCACCAGCTCCCTCAGTATCCTCAGCTGGATCCTATCTGGCTCCATAGACTTGTTTATATCGAGGTGTTAGAACCAGGTCCTTTACCACCTCGCTTTGGATTACAGGGACTTCATTCTGTCTGGGTACTCAGAGGACAAGTTGTCACAGGGTATTTGGCTGTAGAAGCATAATGGCAGTCTTTTGAAGGGGTACATATTTATAAATATTACTTCTTTTGAATAATATTGTGGATAAAAATTTAAAGTTTATTGATCGTTATTTTGGACTTTGTATGAGCATCAATAAAATGTAACCATGTTCTAAAACTTAGAAACCTTGAATATTCAAAGAGGTAAAAGAAGCAAACATGACGGTATAATTTTTAGCCAATATTAACCTCTTCCACTAAGGCAAATCCATTTTATTCTCAGTTGCATGGTCTTTTTGTGACCTTGCAATTGAAAGGTTTTTGATGAAAGAGGCCCAGGTTCCCTTGGATGGAAACTTAAGCTACAAAATTTTGATGTGAGGTAAATTCCAGCATCTCATCTGGCTTTGTGACGTGCCACTTCTGAAGACTGTCATTCTGTAAAAAACTTAATAGTATTAGAGTATCTGGTCATCTGAAGGATATTACATAAAGCAATAGTAAGAACGGAAATTGTCAATTTAAGAAAAACCTTTGCATTGATCTTGTGCTAGATTCTAATTTTGACTTTATGATGTAGATGTGTATCTTTATAGTTATGCAGTGGAGATATATAATCACAAACTACAATGTTATTTTCAAAGATTAAAGAGGTTTCTAAATCCTTTACAAAGTATATTTGAAAAAAGGCATCAATGAATTTTATGAATAGCAAATATGTGAATCTATAATGCATTTCTAAAAATTACAAAATTACAATATTGGTATCTTTTAACAAAGCATAAGAGAAATCTGAGGACTGTTTTAACATAATTTTATTCTTCAATTAAAATAGTCGTGATTACCTTTCATTATTTCAACTCCCTGATCATTATGAAAAATGCAGATTATTTCAATTCACTTATTCAAATTTCTCACAGAAAGGAAAAAGTATTGAATCCAACTGAGTACTGAGTGACCACAGACAATTTTCATAGGAGTGTATCCCCAGCCAGGATTCTAAATTTAGCTTCAGCATTTTAATTAAAATGGGCAGACTCTCCTCCACAACAAAATGACAAGGACCAGAATCCTAGTGTATGGCTTATCAGGAAAAAGAGAATTGTTTGATGGTGATCCATATTTTACAGGATATGCATTTATTCCTTTATTATACAACCCTCACAAATCTACTCCTCACCTTTATACAGTTTTATTTACTGTAGACAAAAAAAAATAATAAAATCTTAGATTTCATTCCCTAGGTGTTCTCAATGCTTTCAGAGAAATACTAGTAAATGACACTCAAATATCTCATTAATAAGTACAACTGTTCAAGCTTTCTTTGGGGTGCTGATACTCACAGGGCTTGATAACTGCAAATGGCTGTTGCAGCCATTGCTGTCACTTATTTTCAATATTCATTCTTTATAGCTCTGTTTTTCTGTCGGTCTCTTACACCTACCTAACCCACCCCTCTCCCTTTAAGATAATTCTTTTCCTTTGCCTTTCAAGGACTTCTTACTGACACAGTCCTGGCCTTTCTACCCTCGAAACAGACACTCCTGACTCCACTGATCTGCTTTGTTCCATTTGTTGCTTTAATTTCATTCCTGTGCTTTCTCTTTCATAGAATCATACAATGGTTTGGGTTGGAAAGGAACTTAAAGGTCACCAACTTCCCCCCCCCCTGCCATGGGCAGGGACATCTCCCACTAGAGCAAGTTGCTCCAAGCCCCATCCAGCCTGACCTTGAACACTTCCAGGGATGGGACACCCACAGTTTCCCTGGGCAACCTGTTCCAGTGTCTCACCACCGTCACAGGAAATAATTTCTTCCTAATATCTAATGTAAATCTCTCCTCTTTCAGTTTAAAAGCATTAGCCCTTGTCCTACTGCTTCACTCCCTGACAAAGAGTCCCTCTCCACCTCTCCCATAGCCCCCTTTAAATACCACTTCCTTCTGCAGTAGAACCAGAATGATTCCCTGCTTATCCATAGCACACTGCTTAGACACCACCGGGAGCTGAGTCTCTGCTGAGCCCACCACTACAGGGTTGATGCAGTGAGGACTTGCTCGTGTCCTCAAAAGGGTAATTTCTGAGGTCTTCTGAGGAGGAGAAAGCTTTCAGAGGGTTATCTGCAGGTTTTGTCTTCTAACACTCTCCCTTGCCTAAAAATGCTAAACTATGTGAAATAGCAAGGAGACAAAGGGAAATTGTTTTGCATATTTTCCCACTTCTAATATCTGGGCATCTTTAAGTCTTTCCTACAGTTATTTTGTTGGGATTGTTTGTTGTTATTTTGGTGGGTTTACTTATATGCGTCTTTGTACAGTCTATTATTTATTTACTGAAAAATTAAGAGAGAAAGCCAGTAACAGACTTCAGGTAACATGCTCACCAGTAAGAAAAGATTCACAATCTGTTCTCTAATGACCTACAGTCAGTATGACTTTTACATTATAGCCCAGCATGACAGCATGGCATATCACCGTGTGACCATTAGTGTCTGCTTTGGGCACCATTAGGCACCATGAATGAATCAGAGGAGCACACTGTATACCCTGCAAACTGTTGTGCAGAAATTCAGCATCTACAATTTCTTCTCCTGAGAGGAGAGAGTTTACTGGCTGAAGCTGCACTAAATTATGGAAGAGAAAATCAAGTGCTATGATTGTGGGTGTTTATCACAGTTACAGTTTTTTTCTATTCATAGAGATTTGATCTGAACAGGGTAAATCTGTGCCCGCAATACGAATGAGATCATCTGCAGACAAAGTAAGTGGAAGAGGCACTTTTTATGCCTTTGTTTTATAGCTCTTCTGTTTGAGGAACTAGTCTTTAGTTCATGTTTTTTCTCATATACCTTCATGTTAAAACAAACAGAGTGTATAATAACTCTTCAATTAAACCAGGTTTTGTTTGAGTAGGAAATTCAGATAGAAAAACTTGACTGACCCCTAGTCATGGTAGTAGATTTGCAGAACAGGTAGTAAAGGAATTAAAGGATGGTGTAATTCCAATTAACGTCTGTGAGGGGATTCTGTCAATAACAGCATGAGGAGTCCCTGCAGTGTGTTTAATATTTTACCACACTAGAATAACAAAACTTCTTCCCAACAACTCCCAACACCTTTGCACCATCTGAACAGCATCCCTTTCAAAGAGCTGGACCTTTCCATCAGTATGTTCCCCTGTGAGGAAGGCTTATAAGTGGGAGAGAGCTGCTATATTAACCTATGCACAGTGAGCTGTGTAGTGACCCAAAAAGGAATAGACATATAAGAAACCCATGAATATTTGGGGAAGGACTATGCTAGAGTGTGATGTACATAAGCCATATATGAAAGATGAGGCAAGAGTCAGTCAGACTTTTCTGGGAATGATGAATCTGTAACAAGAGCTATTGAATATTATTAGAGCTCTTGCTCTCTTCCCCAGGTCCCGGTGCCACCTGAACAGCAGCCTCGTAGGCAATGGTAACTGGAAAAAACTGGTGGAGGGCATGTAAGAGTCACTGCCTGACTTCTACAAGCCCCTTACTCTCTCATCTCTCTACCCCTCCCCAGAATGTGAGTAACACCATTCAGAACCATTTATGCAATCTGAGTCGCGGATTGGGAAAATGGATCTCAGCTGAGCAGAAACTTGCTAAGCTTTCAAGTGGATATGAAGCACATAGTTTCTTAACAAAGTTTGTTTAATCAGTTTAGGGTACATGAATGCAAGACAGAGCCTCTTTTAAAACTGACATTGTGCCGCAGCTTGAACCTCAAAAGCTGTTGCTGAGCTGCCTACGGTTTATTTGTCTGGCCCCTGAACTGGAGCTTGCTCACCACAATTAACCTACATTAAGGAATGATAGGTGTTTCACTATGAGGCCCAAGCCAGAGAGGATGCTGAAGGCCAGCTAGAAACTGGGAGGGCATCACAAGCCCTGTCAGTGCATCAGGCAGGGCTCTATCAAAGTCCTGTGTCCAGCCAGGGCCTTTGAATCCCCTCCCAGAGAAGTGGCATTTACAAAAATTCTTTGAAACAATCCAGGAGGACAATTCTCTTTTTAAGAAGATGACTACCCAGAAGAGCAGAAGGTGATTAGTAGCTGGGCCACAGAGGAGAAAACAATAGATGTTTCATGGGACCTGCAGAGAGAGATGAAAACAGAGCATGACCCTGATCAGTAGGTAGCGTTGCGAATGGGAGATGGCAGCCCTTGATTTTCTGAACCTTGCTCTCTCCCTTGTTAGTGTATTTATGTTGGTAAAGAAATTAGGCTCCATTATGATTTGGGTATGTCACTATTTTGCTGCAGTCTATAAAACTGACTACAGTATATGTGAAGGCAGGTTTACCTACTGCATTTCAGTTGCCTCTGAGATTTCCAAATGAGAAGGTTGCCTGTTTTGTCTGTCCATCACAAAAAAAAAAAATATGCAGCAGTTTATGCCTTAGGTTTAGGACACCAGTCATGGGAAGAGCACACATCTGCCTCCTCTCTGCCCTTTTCCACTCAAGGAGCTGCTGTCTGGTCTGCTCAAGCTGATCCTCATTGGCATGACTTTAACCTCAGATGACCTCTGCTGTCTATGGGAAACTCAGATGTTGTGTGTGTTTGTTTTTACAGATGGTAAACATCTAAAGTGTTTCATTCTACAGTTATGAAATAATTTTTATACTTGATTGTGGTTAGTCAGCCAGATTTTCTTTTTCTCACTTTTGTATTTTCTGATACAACTCCTTATTTAAGAATGTTATAGAAGGAATTGATTAGCAGAAATTGTGTTGCAAAATGAGGAAGACTTGTTGCTTAATCTAGTAGAATGTCCATCCAAAACACTATTTAAATTTAAATAAAAATGCCTTTCATACACATAAGGAAACTTTAACTTATTCAGTTTTCTTTGCTGCAGAACATCCCTCACTGATTGACCTGTGCTGCTACACTTTTGTTATAAATCATATCCAGAGTGGGAACATCGAACTGTGATATACAGCTCTATTCAAATCGCACTCAGTTTTCTGCCTCTGAGGAGCTTGCTTGTTATGTAGACTTGTGAGTTATAAATAGGAAAACATATAACAAGCTTCATTGCAAAGATATGCCAGAAAATATTTTCTCTGTGGGGAGAGGATCTTTTACAAAAGCCTTTCAGCTTTCCTGCTGGGGTACACATTTCTGCTATTCCCTGTCCTGAGTACACAAAGACTCAACCAGAGGGGCAGGACTTGACTCTTCTTCAGTTCTTGCTTCTTTCCCCAGCTTTAGTGCAACATTCCAGTTTATTAACCTGCAGAATAAGGAATTTCTGTTAACCCAGATTATAATTTGAGGACCTGTGCAGGGCCAGCATGAAGTAACATTACCACACAGGGTAAGGACTGTCAGTGTAAAACATATTTGAAGGTGTTTGAAGCTTCATCATGTCAGAAGCAGAGGAGAAAACTAATTGTGACTTGGAGTTAGATTCCTTAACCTATTTTCTCCTTCTTCTTTCTCCAGACCTCCACTGTCAGGATCATGGAAAGCAAAAGCATCACCCTGTCTTGTAGTCCTCATTTTCCCTGCTGTGACTGGTACTACAGTCTGAGCTGCAGAGAACAAAGCAGAGAAGGGAAAGATGGTCTTAGTGCTGCTGTGAGGATGAAGGCTGGTTAGGGCTTAGTGGTGGAGCATGTGTACGGTGATTATCTGGGATAGTTTAACTCTTACAGTGAACTTGGACACAAACTAGCTCCCCTGACACTAAGGTATGTGGCAATTGTACCACAGATGAATACTGTAATTAGCTTTCTGGACTGCTTTAATAGCAGATAGAAAGTGAGAAGGGCACCAGAGACCTGCATTCTCATCCGGAGGTTGCCAGTTGCTGGCTGAGTGACCCTGATTTTTCTAGTACTTAGAAGGGGCTATCCAGTACCTAAAGGGGGTGACAGGAGAGATGGAGAAGGACTCTTTATCAGGGGGTGGAGCAGTAGGACAAAGGTTAAAGTTTTTAAACTGAAAGAGGGGAGATTTACATTAGATATTAAGAAGAAATTCTTTCCTTTGAGGGTGGTGAGACACAGGAACAGGTTGCCCAGGGAAGTTGCGGATGCCTCATCCCTGGAGGTGTTCAAGGCCAAGCTGGAAGGGGCTTTGAGCAACCCGATCTAGTGGGAGGTGTCCCTGCCCATGGCAGGGGGGTTGGAACTTGATGACCTTTAAGGTCGCTTCCAACCCAAACCAATCTATGTTTCTATGATTCTCTCTGGGGCAGTGTACCCCTCACTCTGTTTGTTTTGTGTTTTTTTTAATAACTGGGAATCTTCTTGACAGGAAGGGACAGCATCTTGCTGTGTATTGGCATCATGTCAGTCTTAACTCCAGTTTTACTTGTAGTCTCCCAGTGCTTCTATAATGTCATAATTCCTCATATTTTTAGTGATAGCACTACTGTTGAATGCAAACCAGTATAATTATATCACCACTAATAGATCATTCACACTGCTGCATTTTCAGGATCCTGAAAATTTTTGTGTGAAGAGGTAAATAGGAGCAGGGAAGTACTGAAAGTACTCCAGATCGTCTGGAGATGTAAAGTAAGCAAATGTAAATCGTGGAACAATAAAAAATTAATTTTTAATGCTTTTCCTTTTCCTCTTTTGTGACGGATTTTATTTCTTCCCCTTAAAGTTCTAGTGGCGGTTGGCTGTTACACACAGCCTCCATTAGGAGAACATACTTTGTTGCTATAGCAATTCTTTCTCACTGATATTTTATTGCACTTAGATGCTGCTGGGGAAAAAAAATAATAAAAAAAGCAAAACCAAACCAAACCAAACAAAAAAGACATCACCGACCTCTTCGCAAATGGTCAGCCTCCCTGACCTCTTATTTCTGGGCAACTTTTAACTATATCTCGGAGCAATCTATATTCTGGTAAACACTTTGCACTACACACTATCTAGAAAGGTTTATCATTGCGCTGTAAGTGGCACACTGCACACAGCAGGACATGCTGCAGCACAGCGTCTGCCATAGCAGATATAGATTACTGTTAAGATAAATTCATCCTTTTTGATCTGAACATTTCACCAGCTCCAATAGTCCAAAAGTCCTGATATCACCCTGTCAACCAAAGGGGATGTTTTTAAGCAAGGGAAGAGTTATCAAAGGTTTCCTCAAAGTTCCTTTTAGCATGGTTTCTACAAGAGCAAAGATATATATTTATTGGGGGTGAATGTAGTGCTCATCAAAAGTGCTAGACTGAAATCCCTGTAGACATAAGGCCTCTGTTCAGCATCAGATACTGAACAGAAGCTCCAAGTTTTTTCTACTCTGTCAAAACCAGATGCCTAAGCCTTCAACTAATTAGGCAAGAAAAGGTCATTAATTCTGTCTTCTGCTGACTGCAGGCAGCTGTGCTCTCCCACCCAGGATGCCAGCAGCATCCTACTGGAAGCAACCATTTGTGCAGAGCTAGGGCCACCCGCGCTTCCCTGGTCCTGTCACCCAGTCTGGGAAGCAGAGAGAGTGCAGTTCTGCCGCAAGGAAACTGAGAGAAGCAAGTACAGCATTCTTCTTCCACTTTCACTATTCTTGTGGGTAAGACACTATCTAGAAATAGTTGTTTCCATCATGTCGGGGCACATGGTCAGGGCATCCCCTCTCCCAAGTAAAGGGGAGAGCACAAGGTGATCAGCAGTGGGAGAGACCCTTCCCAAGTGGGCAAAGCAGATGGGGTGAGAGGCAGTAGGGAAGCTGATTCCACATGTAGAGCAGTGCTCTCAGCCTGGCCAAGTCCTGGGGATTCCTACCTCCAGATAGCAGCGTTCAGAGCAGTACAAACAGGTGGCTGCACCCAGCAGTGTCTGTGTAGCCCTTTCTGGGCTGGACATGCAGGAACATGCAGCTTTCTCCTTCATTCATGGCACCCTGTGTTACTCTGGTGCTTGAGCAGGGCTGGACATGGCCTCACTCCTTCTGTGCCTTTGCATTGCTGCTCGGGAATATTTCCATCAGCAAGGCCAGAAGAGCAAGTGTAGCTCCTCACCAACACCGGCACAGCCTCTCAACCCCTCCTCTGTGTCCGCATCACAGCTCGTCAAGGAGACACAGATGAAAAAAGAGTTATTTCACAGTCCAGTGACTATTAAACTTTGTGTAGCCAGAGGGTGAGGTGTGAGGGCACGATGAAGGGAAGCAGCATGCAAGGTTGATTGCTGGGAGACTGAAAGGCAAGGAGAAAAGCCCAGAGGAGCAGGCTTTGCTGCCTACCTTGCACTGTGCTCTCACTGCATGCAGTTTTGCCTCACCAGGGACCACCTAGGCATCCCATAGCAGAGCCTGGGTGCAGACTCTGAATTGGAAGTGCCACCCCCATTGTGGGCATCACTGCGCTTTTGGAAATGGGCTAGGATCTGCTATCTATGGCATGGGGAGTAACTTACAAACATCAGACAGCGAACCAAAACTAAACACATGGTTTGCAGCTTGGGTAGATTTGAATCTTCTGTCAGCATACAGCTGGCTGTCATTAGACAGGTCCATTAAATCAAAGCATTCAAATTCCACATTCCGTTTTCAGCCCGAGGTTATAATTGTCTTCATTTTGTCAATGTATATACATATATACATAAGGTTATTTATGAATAGTCAGGACTATTTACAAATACTCTTAACTCAGTTTGCTTACTGTTTACAGCACAGATAGGAGGGTGTGTGTAGCATCATTATCACAACAAAGCCCTTATTATTTAGGTGCTTACAATTTTGGCAAATACATACAGGCTGAAATTTTGCATGCTTGGACTCATTCCATAGGCAGAGCTTTTGGAAGCTGAAAGTAAAATGCATTCAACAATCTTGAATTGTGTGTGCTTCAACGACATATATTCCCCCCAAAACACAGCATGTTGTTGTTTATCCTTGTAGTTACATAAAAATGGGTGAGCTGAGTCATTTAAACTGTCTTGTTTTGTAACTCTTACAAAGATTTACAAACAGAACTAAAAACCAATGNGAGATCCTATAAATTGACCCAAAATTACAAGAATTATTTCTGTTACCTTGCTAGCAGCCATCCAGCTCCTAAGGAGACACTTTCCTCAGGAAAACAACTATCTTTGGTGTTGAGTTCCCCATTTAGGATCTTTTCTTTCCCAGCTGGCTTGTCTGGCACTTACTGTTCAACAGAGGCTGGCCGTTAAAGCCTCAAGGTGAGGGTTTGTTTTTTGACTAAGCTGTGGTTTGCTCAATCTTTTCCAGCTGGTAAAAGATTTTAACTCCAGTTACGTTCTATTATTCATAGGGGTGGAGGATCAAGCTCTCCCATCAAACAAACTCTGCTGAAGCTCATAAACCAGCAGCCAAGAGAGCGATTTCCGCTCAGCAGCACATGGTCAAAGTGAGCAGAGCCCTGGAGCGGGGGTCTGCTCCCACCTCCCACCCCGACTGGCTTTCACAAACGTTTTTGCTTGCATAACACGGTGCCCCTGGAGTGTTTTTCAGTTCCTCATGCAAAGTAAGTAAGTATAATCACTCCTGCTTTACAGAGAAGGATTGCAGCTTGCCCACGATTGCAAAGAAGCAGGACTGAGATTTCAGCCCTCATTCAGGCTGCATTGCTTTCCTGCTACAAAGAATTGCTGCTATTTTTTGGTTTTATACTTTGGCAGGTAAATTCTAACTGAAATCTGTAGGGAAAATTACCCCTCACCACCAGTGTAGGTGGCAAACATATTAAATAAAAGCACTGTCTATTAGGAAGGGCTGTCTACTATAATCTGCTTTGTAAGGATCATGAGAGTTGCATTTCTTTGGGCAGCTGGGAAGCATAAACTTTTAAATTTATTTTTTTTTTAATTTACAAGTTAATTTACATACCTCCTTAGGATTACTGGAAACTTTCTTGTTGTGAATTTCCATGGGGATTTCACTAAAAAAAAAAAAAACAAAAAAAAAAAAAAAACCCAAAACCAACCAAACAAAAAATCACAACAGAATTTGCAAGTCTAAAACCTAAAGATCTGTTGTTTTCATTTCCTGCATTTCTTGTCCAGGAGAGTAAGTTTTTTTCTTTGTATGTGCAGTCTCCTTAAAAACAATGGAACATCATTTATGAAGTTGATTACAACATTCTTCACAATGATAAATGGGATCAATCAAAATCTAGAGAAGTAATAATAATTTCATAATTCAAGCAGTATAGTTAATACCTGCCCCAGTGATTATATGTGTGGCTACCTGCCGAAGCAGCTATGCAACTTAGTGATGTAAACATCATGGAGTCTATCAGAAAAACGTCATTTTGACAAGATTATATTGCCTTCAGTAATTATGCCCAAAATTGAGAACATGAGCCTAAGTGGTTTGCACAAATCTCGCTTTGGTCAAATATAATGAGCCCTTCCACCTGAAACTGGGTGTCTGGCCAAGCGCTGTGGATGTGGCTGCTGAATCCCTGCAAGGAGGCATTTCAGTATGGTAGCCACTGCACCATGAACAAAAGGTTGAACGCAAACTGCTGCCACCATCTGTCTGGCAGAATGACCCTGCTGTGCCCACAGCTGGGAGTCCTTGCTGCTGTCCCCTGCTTTGCCAATGGCCTCCTAGGGTGAATTCAGACAAGCAGTGGTACCTCTCTGCTCTAGTTTGCCACTTGTAAAATGAATAATAATGGTTGTCCTCCTTCAGATGTGTTAACATCAATGATGTTTAAGTTCTTCGGTAAGGACCACATACGTTGCTCATCATCATCATGTCAGTATGGTGGCATCTAACTGGCTTTCTTTACTGCTGCATTCAGAACAGAGAACCTCTCTAAAGTGCAACCTTGTCTCAAGGTCTTTCCACTCTGAATTTGCATCAAGTGCAAGGATTCGTTAACAGCCCAGGGATTTATCCCACATGCCAGGCTTTGTTCACACCAAGGGAAAGTACCATGCTAGGAAACTTTCTGCTGGCTATCTTTCACCAGGTCTGCTGTGGGAGGGGGAGAAATGCAGTCCAGTGACCCCTGTATGAAAAAATACAGCTAAGGTGAAGTTTGTCATTAGTTGGCTAAAAGGGGTAAGTAAGAGAGTGTTCGAAGGAGCAATATAACTTGCAACAAGCACTAAGACAAAGCTCCTTAATAAATGCCATGCCACAGCTGCAAAACAGCAACAGTAAGTGCCCAGCTGCCAATGGGTCTCATGTTAGATAATGCAGAAGTGATAAACCAATCTTAATGCCCGAGTAATTAACAGTGAAGTATTTTTAACATGACAAATAACACTGAGCTATGACTACTGCTGTAGCACTAACAGCTGAGCAGCTTTATCATTATCTATGTTATTTCCTGTGTAATCTTTTTGGTGTGAAATGTCTTTAATTTTAGTTTGCTGGAAGAGCTGCGAGGGGGCAAAGGAGTCAGTGGATATAAAATACCCACCGGCTTACAGAACGTGCACTTCCATTTATACGTGGCAATGCAGCATGAACAATGGCCTGCTGTCAATTGCTTGAAGTAACTTATATGCTGCAGTTTTTCGTGCCCTGTTCCAGAAACAATAACTATATATCTTCAAACCCTAGTGTATCCCTGAGCAGGAAAAGCAAGAAGAAATAACAGCGTTTCTTCTTATAGCATAGAACAGCCGGGTACAACAGATATGTTGAGAGTGCTTTGAAATGGTGCTTACATAATACAAGGCTGTGTTTACATCTCAGTACAGTCCCATCAAAAAAATCTGTCTCTGTTCTGAACAAACTATTTCAGTTGAATATTTGGAAGGTAGCTCCTTAAAGCTGCTTTTGCATTTTTTATTATTTTTTTTTTAAGTCTTGTGAACATCAAAGACAAGTGAAAGATGTAGTTTCAAGTTTGGAAAGGATATATTCATTTAAACTGGATCCACTGCACTCAGACCATCACGTATTAGAGTTTCAGGTGCATCAACATAGGTAAATTCAGTACAGATCATTCAGTAGCACACAGTGATGCAGTTACTCCAGGCCAACATTCATGTTCTTGGGGAGTTGTCTCTATCACACGCTGACGTTATGAACCATCAGTTTCCATCAGAACATAAATACCCAGTGCTCCAGCAGTACAGGATCCAAATGTATTACGTTTCTCTGCTCCAACATTTTTCTTGTTTTCTGGGGATTTGGAGCACAGTTTGTCTTGCTTTAGTTTTTATGAGAGCTTTGGGGCTTTTGTCTCACTTGGCATAGTGAGGTATAGCAAGACTTCATTGATGATTATATACCCTACGTTTTTAGAGAAAATATTGCAGAAATAAAGGTATAATTTTATTAAAGCCTCCGTTTCTGCAGATGCAGCACATAAACGGGGGTTCACTGGACCTGGTGTTCAGGGGCTCAGCTCCATCCCTGTTTGTTCTCTGGGAGGTGCAAATACTGATGGCCAGTAAATCTGTGATTCAACTTCTTCAGGACCATGAATTACTTACCTGCATAGTCACAATTTTGCATGGCATGAATATAGGTGTGGGAGGACTCAAATTTCCCATATTCACCAAATATAGGAGAGTAGGAGTTGGGTGAGATTCTGGGTAGCTGAAATAATGCCCAACATGTGAGACTTTTAGAGCCACTGATACAGGACAGTAGGACCTTTTCATCCCCATCCCCTGCAGTTTATCTATGACAGATGCCTGACTCCTCAATATTTTTTAAGACAAAATCACCTCCTCCTTTTAGGCTCCTGCAAAACTCCTTTTCGAGTGATACTCAGGGGCCTAGTCATTATAATCTTCCCTAGCTCTTGGCCTAGAGAATATGTAGAAGGTGGAAACAAAAGAGGCTTATCTTTTGCCAAGCAAAAGGAGCTCATTTTGCCTTTATACTTTTTCATGCCATGGGACTGAGACTAACATAAAATACATTCTGAATTAATTCTAACATCTGCTGTGATCTTTCCTCCTATAATAAACTTATGTGAATTCCTTGTTCTAAACATGCTCCTTAGTTGTACAAAATATATCTTTGAATATAGATGATAAAATCCAGAAGCAATACGAGCAGTACTGAGATTCCTGAAGGCAAAAATAGGAGACAGTGAGAGAAGTGAGAAAGAAAATTGAGAGACGTTGGAGTAGTGCCTGTGAACATTTAGCTGGTCTGTAGCTGGGCCATGTATTGGAAAATATGCACTTTGAGCAATCAGTATTCTACTTCAGGGGATGAAATGAAAATTTTTCTCCGAATCTAACGTGTGAAATTGTTTCCTTATGTCAAATCCCACTTAGCATGTAAATTTAAAAAAAAAATAAATTAGATCTGCTTGCAGTGGTTTTCGTAGTCTTTTTCTGTGATCACCATTCATTGCTACCACCAGTGGAGAATTATTGTTGTGTCCCTGTTGTAGTTGCAACTTTTCTCATCCTCACAAGAGGCAGAATATGGTCTTGCAATTGTACAAATGAAGCCACCTCCCCGCTCCCCTAGACAAGGATTTCCCATACCTCCATAGACCAGAGTTCCAGACAAAAATGCCAGAAGCGGAGCTCAGAAAGGACTGGGTGAAGCCAAGTCTCTGGGTGCAGCACTGCTGCTGCACGTCTCTTGGTAGCCCAGTACCAGTCCTGCCTGGGCTACCACATTTGTTTCAGGGCACCTCACCCAGAGGCTGTTCTTGGTTGTGCTCTTGGCTGATTGCATCCATCTCGAAGCTAGCAGAGAAGGAAGATGTCTTTCTGCCACCTTTATCTGCCTAAATGCCTTGCTGATTGACAAGCAGATGAACTGCATTTTTTTTTTGTCAGAGAAACTACAGTTTCAACAGCAGCAAGCCAATCTGATTACCATGATTTTCAGGCACTGCCTCGAGATTAACAAAGGCTTCATCTCAGGGCACAGTTGCTGATCATTGTGGTTGTGCTGAAGGTGATCAGTGCTTACAAATATCAGGGCCAAGCTCTCTCAGATGTGCCACCAAAAAGCTGAGACTACAGAAATGAAAAGTAATACTTGAAAGTTGGGTCTAATTATTTTTCATGAAAGCAAAGCTTATTGTAGAGGTACAATATACTCTGCATACTCTTGATAATATTTTTGAAAGTGACCTATATTTTCTGTTAAGTTTTTGTACCTGGTGCGTCCTCTTTGTTTTCTGTTCGAATGCGTGCCTGAGAAAACATTCTTTATCTTTGTAATTCCTACACCAGTAAGATTGTACAGAGACAGAAGCTGGTTTCGAAAAGGCTAGTCTTGCAGTTAGCCAATGCAAAACAAGCCCTGTTGAGGATTGCTGTCTCAGCCTTTGTGGCCATTGTTTCCAATCAGTGTGCCATTTTTGTGAAAGCCAGTCCTGCACTAGAGGACAGCACTGACAGGTATGGCTCCTGTCCTGGTAATTTGTTGTCTTGATGCCAGCTGGAAACAATCTCCAATATTCAGTACTAAGACGGGCTCTTGCTGAGCTCACTGCAAACTGCGGGAACCTGAGGAGAATCTCACCAGGATCACTTAGCTGCTTGCTGGTTTGCAATTTGGGTGGTTTTTTTACTTAAAAGCAAAAAACAAAAAAACACGGGAATCCCAACAACAAATGTTTCTCTAGATTCAGCAGGTTTGCCAGTGCAATGAGCTTAATTAAAATTAACAGACCATTTTAATTGTGTTGTAGTCTTTCTCTCTAGTGGGTTGCCCTTGCAACCTGCCTTAAACAAAGCCATGTGGTGTATTTTGGAGACCAATTTGTGCTGGCCTTCAGACAATGGCAGATGTCTATCAAACTGGTGTGAGCCAGAGAAGGGGCAGAGGGCTGTCACACACTGTTGTGACCCTTGTGGAGGTTAAGCCATCTCCTAGGAGCAATGTAATACCATCTCCACATGGGATCAGCAGAAAGCTGTTGTGTCTGCCTTCCTTGACCAAGGTGTTGAAGAACCCCAAGCATAAAGAAACCCTTTAATACCCTTCTCAATTACTGTGCTCTCCAGGGAGGAGCTGCTTTGCTCTTCAGGGAGAGCAGGCTATTCCCTTTACTTGCAAATGCTCTGTTGAATTCTGATTCTGTGAAAGGCTTTTGTGCACCTGAGGGTACTGAGGGAGCTGGTGGAAGTGCTCATTGAGCCATTTTCCATCATTTACCAGCAGTCCTGGCAAACTGGGGAGGTCCCAGCTGACTGGCCTCTAGCAAATGTGACACCCATCCACAAGAAGGGCCAGCAGGATGATCCAGCGAGCTACAGGCCTGTCAGTCTGACCTCGGTGCCTGGGAAAGTCATGGAACTGATCATCCTGAGAGCCACTAAGTGGTGCATGAAGAACACCCAGGTGATCAGGCCCAGCCAGCACAGGTTCATGAAAGGCAAGTCCTGCTTAACAAACCCGATCTCCTTCTATGACAAAGTGACCTCCTTGGTGGATGAGGGGAAGGCTGTGGATGCTGTTTACCTGGACTTTAGTAAAGTGGTAAGACAAGAGGAAATGGCCTCAAGATGCACCAGGGGAGGTTGAGATTGGCTATTAGGAAAAAATTTTCCAGTGAAAGTGTTATCAAGCAGTGGAACGCGCTGCCCAGGAAAGTGATTGAAGCACCATCCCTGGAGATATTTAAAAGACGGGTTGACATACTGTATAGAGACACTGTTTAGTGATTTCTTTTTTTATCAGAGTTAGGTTGATGGTTGGACTAGATGGTTTAAAAGGTCCCTTCCAACCTAAACAATTCTATGATTCCAAACACTTTGCTTAACAAACAACAGTGTTTGCTTGGTTTTGCCTGCTGGCAGTTAGAACTTGTCACCATGGCTGGGCTGTTTTCTAAGCAGTGTGTGAGCACAGCAGTGCCCAGATGACTTTCATCCAGAGCTGCCATATGGACTTTGACCTGGATGTGCTTACTCTCGTCGCCTCAGAGAGGTATGTGCATGTAAATGAATTTAACCCAACAACATGGCCATAATAGTGATGCATTTATTCCACTCCACAAGCAAGCCACTTCATCAGGGAGTGGAATGATAGGATGAGGGGTAACAATTTCAAACTGAAAGAGGAGAGATTTAGTTTAGATACTAGGAAGAAATTCTTTCCTGTGAGGCTGATGAGACACTGGAACAGGTTGCCCAGAGAAGCTGTTGATGCCCCATCCCTGGAAGTGTTCAAGACCAGGCCAGATGGGGCTTTGAGCAACCTGATCTAGTGGGAGGTGTCCCTGCCCATGGCAGGGGGCTTGGAACTTCATGATTTTTATGGTCCCTTCCAACCCGAACCATTCTATGATTCTAATACATAAAGCGTATGGCTTCCACCAAGCCACTGCTGAACCTGATATGCTGGGATGTACTCCAACTTCTTCATCTCATCTTCTTGAGTATCCCAGCAGACCCAGCTTTCCACCCGTTCCTTTTCTTGCTTATAACTTGGCTCACATCTCTAAGTTAGGCTGACTCTTGTGACTGACAAAGAGTTGGAGATGTTTGTTGACATTAGGCGTCATGCTGTGACTGGAGTTGTGCAAAATAAGTCCTGCTGCAGTCATTTGACAGCTGCAGTGAATCTCACTGCCTGTTTGCTGGGTTGTGTGCTGTGTCCCAGCGTTGGCCTTGGTGCCAAGAAAAGTAGCCCCTTGCTCTTGATAATCCTGTCACTGAATTTGCAGAGCATGTGGGTAGATGTCATTGGAGCTGTTATTCTGGTTCTGGTGAACTAAGGGGTTAATCTGACATTTCTGAGGGCAGACTCTGCCTCCTGAGTGGAGGAGAAGAGAGATAGGGGGCTTTACTTTGTACCACAAAGTTAAGATACAAAGGTAAAAGGGCTTGGCAGATTATCCTACTCCTGTATTTTTCTTTCAGTGTAAGTTGCAGGTGTTATTCTGTTGACAGGGCAAAACCCAAATTATTTGAAATGGCTTCTCACACCAGCCTTTCAGTCAGCCTCCTCCTGAGGCACCAAGAGAGGTGAGTGGTGCCACCACCAAGGGCTGGAAGTCCTGCCTGGATAACTGCATTCCTATACACAACTTCTAGCATGGGAAGCTGTAGCCTTTTCCATAAGGAAAGGAGAAAAAAAAACAACACAGAAGTGCAAGGATCTCGTGAACACAATCCCATTAATCAAAGCATTAGTAGAACTGGAGATGCCATTGATTGCCACCACTTGCCCCACGTCCTTCCTAGGAGGCACCTCTGGGCTCTTTAAATTCCTTGGGAGAGGGCAGGATGCTGGTCTATAGGACAAAGGCATCTTTACTGCTTCCTGGTGTCTACAGGCAGTAGTATCTCTGAGGCAGGTGTAAAGTCATAACTGGCTCTCCTATTACCTAAATGCAGAGTATTTCTTTGATATCCTGAGACTTACTCTCTGGCAGTTTGGTGACTAGGCTGCAAGCCTATTGAGTGCTACTGTAGGAGTTAGAGTGATTTGTAAGTTTGCTTCCAAAGTGTGGTTTCTTTTGTTGTGTTTGGTCCCGAGATGCTAATTTACAGTAGAAAGAATTAATTGTGTGTCTGACGACTTTGTACTTGCTTTTAATGAAAATGCACAGTGGTAACTTTTTTAAGGAGCTCAGATTTGTGAGATACTGGTGCACTACTTCCAGAATTTCTTTGTGTTTTACCTGCCTTTTTATACTTGTTTTCTGCCTGTGATGAGTTATTGGATAGTAGTAACCATAGACACTGTGGGGAAAGTATTGTCTCTTTAAAGACTACCTGTAGGGCCTCATCTGTGTACCCCTAAAGCCTCAAATGAAGTACTTGTGTTCTCCTGAAGTGATAAAACATGAGTCAAATGTGCTTTTTCTGTTTTTGTGTTTTGTGTTTTGGTTTGGGTTTTTTTGGTGAATGTGTCATTGCATGCAGTCTAAATAGCAGCTCATTAGCAATCTGTGGTGAATGTAGGGCAGAGGGGACTGGAGGCAAAACATAGAAAAGGAGATGGTGTTGTCTGATGATTTGTCCTGGCAGGAAGTGAGAGACTGGGGGATCCTCTTTTCCTCCCTAATCCCTAGGTTTCTTCTCCTGTGCCTGTATCCACGTTAGCAGGAATGGGCTCCATCCTTGGAACAGCATCACTATTATGGATTAAAAAGGGATAATAATTGGATTTTGTGGTGGTTTTTTTGTTTTGTTTTTTTCTTTTTTCTTTTTCTGTAGGTCTACAGGGTTCTTCACTTAGCCTGCTGCAGTGGCACAACTTAAGAAATCATAAAAACCAGAGGGGAGGGAGGAGGAGAGGAGTAGGGATATCTTAAATTGTCTCTGCTGCTAAGGAAAAAGCAAACTTATGCTGTACAGTGTGTGACTTACCAAAGCAGAAGTTATCTATGGAACTGAGACTCCCTGCAATAGCAGAGGGCTGTTTGGCTGGTTGGGGGGGGTTACCAAAAAATGGCCTGGATAGGCAATTTATTGCAACTGCAGTGTAGCGTATGTCTTACAGATCAAGTATTGTGTTGTTTACAGCACAGAAAGGTTGACTACAATAACATTATTGCCTGATGTAAACCTGCAAGAGAATTTCAGGAGCCCTATTGAACACAAAGAGTTTGCAGAGTGGGTCACCAGCACTTAATTTTGTTAGCAAATAACTTTTTTTTTCCTAACAAAATAAAAAAAAAAGTTGGTATTATTTAGGATCTGCTAACCATAAAGTTAAGGTATGTATTTTATGGAGTAAGAGTTTCAAGGAAAAGTTAATGTCAACTTCAGCTGACCTGGCTGTACTACTGTTTCAACTTTGTTTGTTCAAAATAAACTCTTAAAAGATTTACAGGTTTGCAGACAGAGCTGTGCTTAAATAGCTTTAAGTGCATGCTTTTTGATACAAATCATGTATTCCGCCACAAGAATTTTTTTCTGCCTTTCCTCTGTTTCTTATTTTTCACTTATTACAAAATTCACAAAATGTCCTCAGTAGGTTAGTGAAGCAAAACCGGGCAGTAAATTTGGCCTTAAACTACATTGGTAAGAGAATTTCCTTAGACTACTGTGGGATTTCTTGTTGAAGGCAAAATACAGGATGGAATTTGCATCTGAAATCTAGATTTCTCTAAAGTCTTGGATCAGGCTGGCAGGTACCTCGTTTGAAGCCTGGTTTATATCACAAAGGTTCATAAGTATAGTTTTTCTACCAAGCCCTCCCACAATAGACAAAGCTTGCACTAATACAAGATTCCTTTTGTTGGGAAACCTTGAAAATGCTGTTGTAAAAATAAACGTCACTTTTGAATATCTTTTTTTCTGTTGCTTTTGCATATATGTATGTGTCTGTCTTTGAATAGAGAACTGACCTGAGTTTCAAAGCTGATGCATGTATGAGCAGGTGATTGAGTACACTTTCTACTGAGCACATATCTGTAAAAAAAAAACTTTACAGCAGTGTTTGAGCATTGTATACTAAACCTAAGCTTCTATCCTGAGTTTTGGCTTCAAAGTCCGAAACAGCTGCCGGTGAGGTAGCAGGCAGATGCCAATCACATCTGGAAGCATCTGGGGGACAGGGGCTGCATGGCAAAATTTCCCCTCCTCTTTGGTACAAGCTGCTCCTGCTGCTCCTACCAGGTACCTGCAACAAGGAGAGATGTAGAAGAGAAGTCAGGCCCTAGTGGTTCAGAGAGGTTTATTTCATCTTGTGAAGTCTTCATAGCCAAGCACTGAAGAGAGGCTTGGTTTGTTCCCTTTCTGGGATTCCACCAGGCTTTTTGTACCCTGAACCAAGGAGCTCCACCATACAAAAATGAAGTGGGTTAAAAATGGAGGTGGGAGTGCAAGCAACATCCTCTGTTTGGGTCTACTGAACACAGGGTAAACCTAATCTTATTTCTCTTTCATCCAATCTGATCCCCACTAGCCAGCCAGGCAGCTACCTGCTCCTCCTTCTAGCCAGCTCATGTTGGGATAATTGTTGGTTTAGCAGGATGCACATGAAGTGGCTCTAAAAATAAATAGGAAATTGGGTTTTCTGGTTCTTTTGTTTTTCCTTCTTTAAATGAAAGAATTGTTAAGCTCTTAAAATTGTTGAAACAGAAACAAAACCAAGAAGCTCCTAGACTGCAGATATCTTCTGAAAGCGGTGTTATGTGAGGAGGAGATATCATCCTTGGTGGGTGATATCTGTCAGGCATCTCCTGGATGAGCCATCATGCTCCCACAAGATGCTCCGTGGAGTGATGCTGCTTCCAGATGCAGAGCCCATGATGAAGTCACTCTGAAACATTGCATAAGTGCTTTCAGAAATAACATTTTTTGACTAAGGCTCCCCAAAGCCTAGGGTGGGGTTAAGGCAGAATTTAATTTTAAATGACCCATTTGCAGGAAACAAATGAGGCCATCCTCATTCCTTATTTTTTTCCCCAAAATGTTGTAGCTCTGTAGCAGTTGTGCCAGACTGAATGTTGACAGTCTTTAACATAATTTGTCTGTACTAAAATTAATACTGTACTTTATGTACTATATTTATATCTATCCCCTTTCATGTCAGATAAGATCTAGTGTGTAGGATGTGTAACAAGATTGACTGAAAAATAATATTTAACCCTGTGAGTTCTAGTGCTTCCTGCAGGTAGAGATTAAGCTTGTTTAGATACCAGCCTGTTGTTATGTGCTTTATTATTTTCTTTTGCCTGGCTTTTTATTAGGTTGCCTTATAAAACTACAGTGTGGAAGTTGATTAAAACCTCTGCTGTGAGGTTTATAAGCAGTGCAGCAATGCAAAGCCTGTGATATTGTGCAGCCTGTCTAGAGCTTTGCTTAAGAAGTGGCTCTGGAAACAAGCTCAGTTGTAATTACAAACCTTAGAAGAAAACTCAAAATAAAAGCAACATTTTGAGACTTAGAACTATTCTTTTGTTATTAATTAATGGGACTTGTGGAAATTCGTGGAAAAAATGTTGAATCTTTGAAATGTTGAATCGTTGAAATGTTTAATACCTTTTGGCAATTAGTTGTGAACTGGTTTACAGGGAAGTATAAAGAAAGATTTCAAAGGGGCACAGGAGTATGGATCCTGATTAAACCTTTTAAACATTGGTTGTCAAAGGCACCTGTAGCATGTCTGCAGTCAAGAAGGAACCTTGGCTTAAGGGAGGAACAAGGGCTAATGTGCTGGTTAATGATGTCCCTCTTGTGCACCTGCACCCATCACCCAGCTGTGAAGGAAATTCACCCTTGGCCTACAGTACTCTTGGGGCCCCTGACAGTACTAATCCTTTCCCAGAGAAGGAAAGAAGAGGCTTGGAGATCCATTGTGGCTGCAGCACAGGGGACGTTCCTGTCTATCTTTGTGAGGTAGGAGTTTCTCTTCTCGAGTGGGGTGAGTTTACAGCAGGGAGGTGCTTCTTCTAGTGCTCTCTTTCCTGACAGCGTAGGGAAGTTGGTGAGATGATTCAGCATTGTTTTACCTGCTCCAAATAAAGGTGGCTGTCACTTCCTCTTTTAGGAGAGCAAAACAAATGGTAAATACCTTAAAAAAATATATTTATTTGTATATGTATGTATTCATGCTAAGGTCAGAGATGTTTCTTTAAGTTTGTTGTGTTAGGTAAAGGGCAGCAATTGTGGTGGGTAGGAGAGGGTCAAGGCTGTCACATAACTAGATACGTTCTCTTTCAAAGTTCAGACAAAGGCCAGATTTGAATGACCGTCTGGCTTTGCTTTCTCAAGACTAAGTTCTGCTTAAAAGTCCTCCTGAACTTAAAGCATCAGCCTGTCTCAGTTTCTTACCTTTCTAAGTGCTGAGCACAGCAGGAGAGATGCTCAGGTGCTGTAAATAATCTTGGTTTTGACATCAAGGCAGTTACAACAATTGACATCAGCTGAAGACATGTCTATAGCTAAGTATAACCCATAGGTATTACAGCATGATTTACAAAGGCTCTTAGCAACATAAACCCCATATGTTTTATAGCTGCTGAAAAGGAAAGGAAACCGTCTGACAACAAGCAGAGGCATATTTAGTAGCATTTTTATATGGATGAAATTGCCCAGTTAGAGGTTTTAGGAAATAGATTTGCTGCAATACATAGCGCCACATAGTTCAAGAACGTAGTACCCCAAGTATTCAATTTATCACAATCTATCACGTTAACTTGGCTAACTTGACACTGTTTCCTGCCAACATGCTCTCAGACAATTTTGCTTTGTCTGCTAATGTCTGCGATGTGCAAGCCTGTGGAAAGGACTCTAAAGAAAAGCAGCTCTCAGTGCTACAGATTTGAGGGGGGTGTGTGCATGTGAGGGGAAATAACAGAGCTCAGTTACATTAGTATTTCTTGTAATTCACTTAATTTTTGAAAACATCAGTAGTGAACTACTGTTGTTCCCATGGTGCGAGTAAATTACAGCAAATTTCAACTAAATATGCCTTGAAGGAAGGGTGATTCTCCAATGTCTTGCTGTTGAAGTGCTGGGTAGTGAGCTGAAATGTGAGCAAGAGGCAGCAAGGACACAGAAGGTATTTCTCCTGGAGAAGCAAGATTTTGCTTAAAGGTCCTTTAACCATCTGAAGCCTCCCTCTGGGCAGTTCCTTGCTGAGTAGAAAGATGCAGCTGAAGAGATGCTGTTGAGTCTCTTGCAACACCCAGCAGTGACTTCAGAGTTTCCCAGTGTCAGTCCTTGAGAGCTGATATGGACACTGTGTTACTCCAAAAGCCTCTGGGAAGGTGGCAACAGTGATAGCCCAGAGAGAATATCACCTGCCCAAAGTGCTAACCCTGCACACTCATCTGGTAGACCTCAGGGGCCTTATCTGGGTTCCTCTATCATCGCAAGCGATAATTTCTCATAGTCTGGGTGGGAGAAGACATTGAGGTGCTGGAGCAAATCTAGAAGATGACAAAGCTGGTGAGGGATCTGAAGAATACATTTTATGAGGAGTGGTTGAGGGAGCTGGGGTTGTTCAGCCTAGAGAAAAGGCGGCTGAGGGAAGACCTTATCACTCTCTACAACTACCTGAAAAGAGGCTGTAGAGAGGTGGGGGTCAGTCTCTTCTCCCAAGTCATAAGCAATAGGACAAGAAGAAATGGCCTAAAGTTGTGCCGGGGGAGGTTCAGATTGGCTATTAGGAAAATTTTTTCCACTGAAAATGGTGTTAAGCATTGGAAAGGGCTGCCCGGGGAAGTGGCTGAGGCACTATCCCTGGAGGCATTTAAAAGACGAGTTGATATGGTGCTCAGAGACATGGTTTAGTGATGTTTGGTTTTTTTTCATCAGACTTAGGTTGATGGTTGGACTAGATGGTTTTAAAGGTCCCTTCTAACTTGGACAATTCTATGATTCTATAACCAGGGCCTGACCACGCAGAACAGGGTTAGAAGGGAAAGGAGAAAGCAAGAAAACAGACAGAGGTGCCATGAGAGCTGTTGACATTCAAGGCCAGGCTGGATGGGGCTTTGAGCAACCTGGTCTGGTGGGAGGTGTCCCTGTCCGTGGCAGAGGGGTTGGAATGGATGATCTTTAAGGTCCCTTCCAACTCTAACCATTCTATGATTATATGACATTTGTGTGGTGCAGCAGCCACAACTCAATATATAGAGGCTGATAAAGAAGCAGAAAGTCACTACTTTAGCACAGAGAGTGCTGCAGGTCTGATCTCCCCCTGAATTGGAGATGGTTTTGTCACTAGGTAGATCCTGACAACATATTGTGATAGTACAGAAGTAAAGGGGAAGGTGTAGGTATATCAAATATTCAGACCTGCAAAAGTACAATCTACCTATCTGATATAAATATGTAAGGACAGAAAGGTATGTGAGGAGAAGTCTCTTTAATTAGGCTCATTTAACTTATATATTTTCATCATTAAGCACTTTGACAGCTGAAGAGCCAAAGGTGATTATTTTGTCTATTATTAGCTAGTTACTGAACATCTCTTAATTGATACTACACTGTCTCTTCCTTGAATAAACATTTCCAGTGTTTATGCAAAATTTGGGCTTGCAGATATTACTGGTTTAAATATACCCTGGGAAGTTTTTAGTATTCTCAGATTCCAAAGTAGAAAGTAGTACTAATTTGCTTTTGTAAGTTTAAGAAAAATAACAAAGTACTGTACTTGGAGTATTGTACAGCCACTGAGGACTCCTGGCAGACACTGATCCTGCCACTCGATGGTTTATCAGCAACAAGATCCACTCTTTGTGCTGGATGTATGGGTGTCCATTCTGTATATTACAACGTAAATGGGTGTACAGAGAAAATGAAAACTGCTGACATCTGTGGCTGTAATATCCAGATCTCCACTTCCAAGAGTGTCTTTGAGGCAAAGTTTATGGTACCTTTTAGTCCTGAATTTTTTAATGATTGTAAATGTGCACAAAGCTCCACCAATAACTGAGCTGGAAAAAAAATAATAAATCGTTTTAATTATAAAAGAGTCAGTGTTTCTTGGCTGGGTGTGGGCTCTGAGCAGATGAGTGAAAGGAGCCAGTGGAGGATTGTTAGCACTGAAGCAATAATTCTGGAGGCACATGTCCCTGTAAGAAATCCTTCTCTGCTCTGGACATGTGTGAGGAAGCTGTGCAATGCCCTGGATTTATATTGTCTGGAATAATGGAGCAAGTGAGATTTTTGTCATAAACAGCAGGTGACTCGTACTTGGTGTTTTCATACCAGCCTGCTCACAATTTACCTTGTCAAAAGCAGAGGTTCCCTTGACTCATCCACTCTTTCTACCTTGACAGCTGGACTAAAAGGCTAGAGCCTGTGTTTTAGGGCAGTTTCTGTCCCTGCTTCTTGCAGTGTCAGTGAGGGAAGAAGAACAAGTACTCGGAGCACAGCAGAATTGATCCTCCACTGACATTGGGGTGAGTTAGCTGGCTGGGGCTCCATTTACATAGCCTCAAGTGAGAGGCAGTCCCAAGTGTATCAGTGTGTGACTCCTGGAATGTATTTTCAGTCTGTGAAACAGTGGTTTGGCTTACATAGTTGAAACGCAAGGTTTTCAAATATGCATTTTCTGGGATACAGGTGCACAATTTGTTGTATGTGTACACAGGTTGTGTGTCATTGCGTACTTAAACAAACACAAACCACCACAAAATCAAACAAAAAAAACCACCCAAACCACCAAAACCAATTCCAGATGTATGTCATAATTGTAGGTATTTTGTTAAAACAGTTTAGTGTTTTCTCCTACATTTAAAGACAATGTATGTATCATGATAAAAAGAGACCAAATTAAGGTTATACAGATGGAATAAATTTCAACATTTCCTTGCCTCTGAGAGCTCTGGCTACCTGTAGGTTGGGGAGTGGGTGTTGTGGTTGTAGGGGGGTTTTTGGCAGGGTTTCAGAGGTTTCTAAAAACACAAACACCATACATCTTGTAGAATCGATTCTGCTTCTTATAGGATTCATTAGTGTGGAAGATTTACTGTTGAGTGAGCTACCAAAGCAGAGGGCACATGTGGCAGGATGTCATGGATGTCAGTCAGCCACCGGATCAGGATGAAACAATCAATTTTGCTATTTTTCTGTTGCCAGAAAATAACAGTCCCTGTTGTGAGCTCAGGCTCCTGTTGCCTTCTCCAGTTCTAGACTTTTCTCTTCTTGCCCACCTGCTTATTCATGTTTGTTCTGTCTGCAATCAGCTCCTGGCACCAGCTGAAGTTCCTGTGGATGCTTATCTCCCGTTTCTAACTTTCCCAAAGCTGCATGGGCACCACTTGAGGACATCTGTAGAATATTCTCCCTGCTCTGAATCATGTCCACCCCCAGCCTCCAACAGGTGGGAGCAGTGTTTGCAGTATAAGTTGGGCTTGTCTTGCAACCTGGTGTCAGGGAAGGGTTGTCAAGGAGGAAGGATAATCAGAGGGAGCTTTGTCAGCATAACTGGCAGACCCTCTCCACTGCTGAGTGGAGACTTCAAGTTCTTGCTCAAAGCCTACCAGTTTCTCAGTGGCTGACTTAAATTCACTTTGGTTTTCTCTGTGTGGGTAACACATGCTTTCTTTAAACTCGCACTGAGGAATATTGCAATATTTTTATTTTTTATTATTTTTTTCTTTTTCTAAAATCTTAAGGAAAGAAATTCAGAGCAAGTCAGAACAGCTGACAATGTTCTTTCATAGTGCTAGACAGTCTCTCCAGACCCAACTCGAAACCTGTGTCCCATCATTTCTCTATGTTCTGTCAGCCTTCTCTCACCTTTGAAATAATTTCAAATTGGGAAGTGACATCTATAAGTTCCCACTTCAGAGGGTGGGCAGCATTTAATTTTGAAGCAGAACAGGGAAAGGGCTATTACAGCTGGTGAAGCCTCCCCATTTTTTTAATGCTTCTTTTGACCCCTTTCTTTCTTAGGGGTTGGTAGCTACTTGGAGTGGGGTTTGTATTAAAGCTATCATTTGGCAGCAGTAGCTGGTCTTACAACAGCCCACTAATTGATAAAGTTTATTGGGTATTTTTATACCACAAATAAAGGTGTAACCTGTCTGGAAACCTTTTAAGTGTGTATTTGGACTAAAGAACTTTTGTTTTAGTGCCACATGAAGTCTTTTTCCAGATTGAATTTCTTCTTTAAAAAATGTTTCTCCACAGTAATTCAAGTCTGTTAACAGCAAATTTTGGCAGCTATTATCTAATAAGTAAATTTATCTGCTGCTGTTCTATTTTGAGGTTTATTAATTAAAAAGAAAATAAAGGTGTGGGGAATGCTCTTTTCCTCCAAGACAAAAATACACATGCCTAAATGGAAGACAAGAAGTTCACGTGCAATGCCTCTGTTATCCAAATGCTGCTTTTTAGGTGGTTATACTTTTACAAATATTGCAGCAGCAAAACAGGTGTAAGAAAGGTGATGCAGGGAGAGTGCTAAACAAGAAATTCTGCCTGTCCTCTGCAGCTGCTGTACATTGGGAAGAGGGATATATGTGGCAGGGGAGCACCCAGGAGCCATGGGGGAACTGGGAGGAAAGGCTGGTCCAGTGGAGACCAAACATACTGCTGAGGTGGATATTGCAGTTCCTGTGAGGACTATGGAGGTTCACAACATCAAAGAATAATAGAGGTTGGAAGGGACCTCTGGAGATCATCTAGTCAATCCCCCTGCCAGAGTAGGGTCACTCAGAGCAGTTGCACAGGAACGTGTCCAGGGAGTTTTAATGTCTCCAGAGATGGAGACTCTACCACTTCTCTGGACAGCCTCTTCCAGGGCTCTGCCATCCTTACACCAAAGAAGTTCCTCCTCATGTTTAGGTGGAACTTCCCAAGTTCAAGTTTGTGCCTGTTGCCTTTTGTCCTGTCACTGAGCACCACTGAAGAAAGACTGGCCCCATCTCCCTGACACTCAGCCCTTAAGTATTTTTAGGCATTGAACAAATCCCCCTTCAGTCTTCTTTACCCCAGACTAAAAAGACCTCTAAAACGTTGCTCAGCCTTTCCTCATAAGAGATGTTCTAGTCCCTTAATTGTCTTTGTAGCCCTAGCCCCATCTTGCCCTTTGTAGCTCCATCTTTGTAGGTTGCTTAAATCTATATTACAGGTACGGGCAATATCTAGACTACACGCAGTTTGGCTGTGGAATTTGTGTTAGTATCAATGGCACCAAAAAGGAAAGAAAGTAGGTTCTTCCTTGACTTGAATCTGCCAGCAGTAGCCTAGCAGGATTTAAAAATAGAAATAAAGGAATTAAAGGTGCACTTGCAAGGATCAAGGGAACTCTCTGATTTGCAAATAGTGGCTGGTGGAGGAACAGGAGCAGGAATCAATAGAAGAAAAGAGCAGAGCAGCTTTATTAGCATCAGTGAGAAAATAACAGCTTCTGAATTTGAGCCCTAAGGACTGAAGATCAAAGTCTCGAGGTTCGTCCCCTTGGTCAGACAATGTATTGAAATAAAATAATAGCTCTGACTGCAGATGGTACAAGTTAAGCAATGTTTCTGTTCCAGCAATCTATGTAAAGAGCAATCATTCAAATGCAGAAGAGTGAAAAGAAAATTAAATAGCAGGAGATCGAGTATTCAGAGAGCACCAAGGATGCAGAACAGCTAAAGATAATTAAATTACATACAAATAAATTAGATGCTGTAATGGTCAGATTACGAAATAAAACACAGAAGTATAATCCTGCCAAATATTTGAATAGAGCAGCAGAACTGGAACTTAACTGACAAATGAGGGAAAGAGATTTATAGCTCTTGCCTAAATTTACAAACAGCTATGAGTATTTAAATTTTGCTGTCATGTCTGAAAACAAACACAACTCATCCTGTTTGAATCTTGTTAAAATCCTGAATTTAGGTTTTTTCTGTAAAGTTTTGAGGCAATCAAACTAAGATGACTTTGACTGAAATTGTTAGACCTGATGGTTTCTGAGTCTGCTTTGCATCTAAGGTAAATTTATTCTTGAAAAGAAGTTAGTGACGGGAATGTATGAGAAATAAAACCTTGCTTATCTAGTCACCCATTCTGATTCACAGATATTACTTGTGTGGCTTGAGTAATAACAAACTCCTATGACATGTGCCACAGCTGTGACCCAGTATGACCATTTTGTGTTTGAAAATAGACAGTGAACAAACAGCAGTGGTATTGTCTTCTTTTAGCCCCTACTGAAACCAGTAGGATGCATTAGCAGCTTTCGTTTCATCTATTCACAGCCTATCTATTCTATATCAGTGCCGTTTGACTTGGGGGAGTTTTTAAAGTGTTCAGAGGGAGTGCCTATGTCTGCTGAAGGGGCTGAAGCTGATTAGCAGATGGCTAGACCTCCTCTGTGAACATTGCACAATCCTTCTACCAAGGCTTGGACCAGAAGCTGGAGGCACTAGCTGTAAGGTCTTGGTTCCTGCAGCTGTGCATCAAACAGTGCTAAGGAGACGCAGGGGGGCTCCATTTTGATGGGGCTGGAGGGATCCCAGTTTCTCAGGCACAGTGCCTTGGTAGAAGGATTGTGCAATGTTCACAGAGGAGGTCTAGCAGTGCTGAGGTACCATGCCTGCTTCCTGCAGCAGGACCCCGTGTTAGGACATGTCATGCAGTTCAGGAGCTGCAGAGTAGCACCCTTCTTGCAGGTGTGTGGTTATCACTGCTGAGCTATAGTGCCATCCTCCCTCATATGTGAGCATCCAAGAATGAGTAGAGCAAGTTCTGAATGCTTGGGGTTTTTTCATTATTTTTTTTTTTTTTTGAGTTGAGTTTCAAAACTGTGTTGACCTTTCAGTGTGGCTCTGTTACCAGCCCTGCTATTACAGTCTGGAGTCCCTTTCTAGGTTTCCATGTGTGCGCATGGGTCTTTCTTTCACAGTGACTTTGAGCTGACTGGGAAACATATTTTTTTTCTTAATATTTTTTTTATACTGAGACTCCATGGGCTAAAATTTGCCCTTGTAGAGGAGAAATCATGAAATAGTAGTAGCAATTGATGTATGGGAAAAATCCAAATATTAATAAATACAGAAATCCCAGTGAGGCTAGAGCCATGTAAGAGAGATTGGTGTTTTTTCTTAGGTCACAGTTTTGCCTTTGGCAGTATTAGCATGGATTCCATTTAATCATCACTGTGATTTGTTTACAAAGGCAGACATATTCTCACCTTCTTTATTATATTGTGAGGTTGCGGGGTTTTTTGTCTTAGAACTGAAGGCTGATAATCATATGCTGAGGCTGCTGGTAGTACTTTATTTTTCAGGGATGAATTCATGCAGTAACTAGGTAGGATGGCCCAGAATGATAGGGGGAGAGAGAAATTATTATCTTGGCCTTTCTGGCCATACACAGATGCATATACTCTGTTGGTATCACAGAAGTGCTGTACAACCATTCACGAATTTGTCCGCTTTATATTTTCCTCCTCTCTTGTAACAAATTGAATGAGAACGCATGTGCTGCACGCATTCACAGAAGATAATTTTGATGGCTAGGGTAACAGAGACGCTTAATGCTATGGGGGAACAGTATTTTTAAGAATGCTTTAAATAACTTATTTAAGCAAGCAGTTGGACAGTCAGTGCCTCCCACACATATGAAATTATCTCCAGCTTTCAAGAGGGTAGAAAGTTTAATTTTTCACTTCTTTCATGGTTTGTATTTATTCAAGTAGTTAACGTTCCTCTTCTCATTAAAATTGCTAACTTGTTAAAGGCTCTGGCTTTAAAAAAAAAATTAAAAATGAAAAAACAACAGCACCACAAACTCCAAAACATCTTCTGCTGCCAGAAGAAGGTGTGAAAATAAATCTTTTAAATTAGATTTCAATAAATGCAAAATAAAGGCAAATTTTACTATGCTAGGAAATAAATGGCAGCTTAAGCAAGCTGAGGTGTTGGCTCTAACGGTTTTAGCAGGCTGGGTATCCAGCCTCAGGGCTCTGCAAGTATGTTAAGGAAATAGGGGTGGTGTTTTAGTACACCTCCTTCAGAAAGGCATCTTGTTACATGTCTTTGCAAGAGACTGGTCCTTCTTAGGCAACGTCCAGGTCGTCCTTGCCTCTTGTGTATGTCACTTCCACGTTAGTTTTGTAGCCCCTGCCTCCATCCTGGCGTTTACCTCTCCTGGCTATGACCACCCTCAGGCAAGAAGAAGCAGGATGCACCCACAGCCCTGCTCCATGTGGTGGCCAGGAGCAGGAGGCGTCCTGGCAGATGGGTTACATGGAGTGAGTCAGAGCTGTTGCATAAGCTGCAAGGTGGTGGTAAAGTTTGCCTACCGGAAGAGTTCCCAAATCAGAAGTCTTCTCCTCCTCCCCTCCCCAAAAAATCATGACCAGCATGTGAAAAGATCCTTAAGATTACATGCATCTTCGGTTGGTTTTGATATTTTAGGATGCGTATAGTTTAGAGTTGCAGGCCAATCCATAATCTCTAAGGCTAGAACTGTAATTAAAAGGAAAGATATGTTTGTATGTGTGGGTGGGTGTGTAATATTCTCAAGCTTATGGCATTAAGAGGAAACAGTAAATAGCATATGAAACTCCATACAATGGTAAGCGTTGGCGGTTTTGTTCCTCAAGGATTATGTACCAGCTGAAAGAAGTAAAACTGTATTACTTAATAGGATAGATTGTATCTTCGAAAAAATGAGACTGATAGGTACTATGTATGGACAGAGTACTGTCAATCTTTTGTTCATTTAATTATAAGTTTGTTGCTAGAAAATGTGTGATGAGAAATTTTCAGTAGTGAGTTCTGCTCATTCTTTGCAGAGGTTATAGAAACAGAAGCTTTTTTCAAAACCAGCGTGGAGCAGGTACGACTTTTCTTCAATTGTATGAGTTGTGCCCCCTTGCCTCTCTCGCAGGGTAGTAGATAAATCAGTTGAATACACATGCAATTGAACTACTCTATTTAAGAATCTGCTATGCCAATAAATCAATATTTACTTGCTATGTATGTAATGTATAAATGGCACATTCACAGATGTTGAGTAGGTTTTCCTAGCGAAGAAAACTGCTCAGTACTTAAACTTAAGATCTTAGTAGCAATGATTAAAGTACAATTCTGATAGCATCAGTTGAGTAGAAATAGGTTTTTAACAGAATAGGTGATATTTTTAGTCTTCAGACTTTGGTTACTCTTGCTGAATTAACAGAATCTCCCAGAATATCTGTCTTACTTGAAATTTTCAGGCTTGACATTATGTTTTCAGCTAGTCTTCTGCCCTATTGCAAACTTTACCTGTTTCCTTCATCCAGTAAATACAGAAGGAAGATAAAGCATACAGTATCTGGTCACACTCTCATAAATTCATGGAACGTGGGATTTCTTGCTGTGAGAAAAACAGCTAAATGATTACTGCTTTATCTAGTAAAACAAATGTGTCCTTACCAACAGAGACAATAATTCTTACTCAACTGCTTATAGATTTTGCCATTAAATATTTGATTTTTCAAAAAAGCTCTGATCCTACTTCAGCATCTAAATTAAGTTCTCCTAATACTTGGCTTCCAGCTGCTCTTCCCAAGGACTAGATGCCCAAATAGAACTCTTCTACCCTCCTTGGTGTCTAAAGTGGGGTCTTTAGGTGCTGAGCTCATTCAAAGCTTGAAGATATTTGAAAGAATAATGGTAAATTGCACTTGGAGAATTGCTAAAAAGCTTGGTGCTAATTTCAATGTGAAATGGCAGGTTTTTAATGCTGCCATTTCAGAAAGTAAGTATCCACAATTAGTCCCATAAATCCTTATTTAGACACCCTTCTTTAAATCACACATGTATAGATGCAGATGGAGTTACAGCACTCACACTGTACCCATTTTAGATTATCGTTGCATAAAAGCTAACATGACTAATACCAGCTATTGCTAAGTAATAAGCTATTACCACTAAACTGCTGCAGAACTGTTATGTTGAGAGGTGGCCATTAGGAGAAACACTGGGACCCTGTGCACTGATTCTCTTGCGCTGTTAATAAAATGATAGAGAAATAATCCTAAAAAACTAAGTGCTGGTGCACTAGCTTTTTGGCATAGAGGCTCTTCTCTTTAGGGAAATGACAAGACCTTCCTGAGTGGTAAAGGTATAGCCGGTGATCAAATCTGGGACAGCAAAGGGGACCAGAAACGAAGCAGCAGAAATTGAGAACATGCCATGGCAGAAAACAAGACTATTTAGTATTGTGAAAAGTCTTGTATGTATAATTGGGACTCTTTATTGAAGACGGAAAGGTGAAAATGAGAGAGTATTAAGATAGCATCATTGATAACTGCTGTGTACTTTTCGTGCTATTTTGTTTACTGTCTTCCACAGTACAGAAATGAGGGAAATATGTGACATTAACATAATGCAAGTAAAAAGAGTTTGGGGAAAAGTGTACACAGCCTGTGGTGCTCATATCAGTGGTGTTTCAAGAGGAGCAACCAAACCTGGTGTTGTTTAGGGCAGCAAGGATTTCCAAGCTGAAAACTAGCAGACAGGAGTTGTAGCCACTGAGGACAGGTATGGGACCTTTAGGCATAAATGGAGAGATCTGAAGAGACCACATGTTCCTGTGTAACTGCCTCATGAGGAATCTTCCCCTGAAGGAGCCTGTTTCGGTCAGTGTTGAGGACCACTCCTCCCAGCAACATCGGCAGCTGGTGTGTTCACTCTGTGGTATTGACACTTTATATCTTTGCCTCTGGGTGCATTTTTCTGTTTTCTTGCATGAATATAGTAAGGAGCAATGAGTTTTTTCGGACCTCCCAATATACAGTAGGATTCTGTGAAGTCTGCCATGCTCTGATAAATTCTCTCCCCTATTTGCTGTGACTTGAAGTTACTGGGTGTAGGAGAGGTTATTAACAGCATTAAGAATTAAAAATAAAAAAGTAAGTAATTTCTAGAGTCTTTGACATAATCTGTGACTTCACCTGATCATCCTGGGCTGCATGCTGCAGTAGATTAGAGATGGGGAAAGCCACATTTGCAGCCAGGCAGGCTCCCAATAGCTAGCACTGACCAAGGTGCCCCAACTGCCCTGTGTTTGATTGTGAAGGGACCACTACGACATGTAAGCTTTGTCTATTTTGAAGCAAACATTTTCAACAACATGTGAAAATACCTTGAGAGCCATCCTATTTAAATCAAATAATAGGTACTTGCATTGCCATCTAGCTCTTCAGTTTAGCCCTCCGCTTCTGCTCCTCTGAAAAGAGCTGAGCACTGCAAAAAGCCTGAAGTAGATGAAAGTTGGAGAGGAGGAGGGGGAGGGGAAAAAGAAAGGGTAAAAGGTTATTTATACTGGTCTAATAACCTAGTTGATTTTGGGGGTATCCCTGTGGTATATACATCTGGTGTGATTTGCACAATAACATAAATCTAGTGTATGTGAAGACTGTTTCAGCTGTCTCTCATACAGAAGGGCAGCTGGATTTTGGGACTAGGCCACCCACTGCCAGGAGAAAAATGTTTGAATCTTCAATACCTTTGATTCACAGGCTTTAGAAGGTGAGAATCATTCTGTCACAGCATGTGCCTGGGAAGCATGTTAAATTTCCTACGCCTTGTCCTCTCCCGCTCTCCCACAGTCTGCTTCTAAATTGAAGGCTTTGCAGATGAAACTTTGTTTCTGATACCTCTACATAAATTGCCTATTTTCCATTTTGACAGGGGGGGGGGAAAGGTTTTTTCTCCTTGTCTCTGCAGCACCAATGATTTTGCACTTGTCCTTTCCTGAAATATCTAAGTTAATTTTGTAGTTATTGAAGAATGCTGTGTAAATGCAGCTTTATAACCTTTAACCTCAACACAACACCCTCTTCTCTGTAATCTCCGCCTCCTGTACCTATTCTTGAAAACTGCCTGAAGCAATGTTTCTGCATCATAAATCTGAGTCTTTAAGATAGGTGGAGTTCTGTGTGGTGCTATAGTTGAAGTAGTCTCTCTGATTTTTCTGATAATGCCTTTTTGATGTGTTCCTGGTAAATAGCTATTTTAAGAGGCTGGGGTCATAGTAAAAACCTGAACAGAGGCAAAATAACTATTATGGGCAATGCCAGAATTTCCACTCATTTGAAGTTTACCTTTCAGCCCCAGTTAAGCTCCCTGCTGCTTATTTTTCTGTGCCTCCTACATGAAGACCACAAAGTTTTGTTCTTGCTCCATCTGAAGTCCCACACCACCAATTAGGAAGATGGATTCCTTTGCGGTATTTGAATCCAAGCAAACCTGAAACGAGCAATGCTCTGCCCATGTCCACATGTGAATTCTCTGCCTGCAGAGAAACCAAGTCTGCACCTGTGTGTGTGGGGGGGGAAACAAGGGGTAGCTTTTCATGTGCAAAACTTGTAAATGTAGCAATTGCATAAACTAAATTGTGAGGGGGTGTGGTTTATTTGGTGGCTGCATTTATTTTACGTTATCTGCAGAAAATGAATCATCTGGTACAGAAATGGCTCTTCAGGGACCAACATGCAGCTGAACCTTGGTTTGCAGAAGAGAGAGCTGATCATCTGAAAGATAGGAAAGAGTTCTCTCAGAATATAGCCGAAGCAATAATACTGCAGGTATGTTATCTTCTGGCTGGTGATCAACACACAAGTATTCATAGAAGTATTTAGATGCTAGGCACCTAAGAAGAATCCTGATTTTTCCACACGACAGCTCTGAGAGTTCTATGTCTTTCAACACATCTAAAAAAATAGGCCCCCTCAGATTGATGCCTGTTTATTTCTAGAGTTAACATGTAGCTGGCTGAATCCTAGAATGGCAGCAGAAGCTCCTTTCCTTTAGAGAAGGGAGCAGGGCAGGTGTAATGGAAATAGGAACAGGTAGGTCTGCACAGCCACGTGGACCTGCCCTTGTACCAGGATGGTAAAACATGCTGTCACATGTCTTGAGAAGTCCTAATCCAACTGGAGACGGAAGATCTATCTATGCATGTGCTCTTAAAGCTCACCTTTAGGGTTCTGTTGGCACAGAGCAGCTTGCTTTTTGAAGCACACACATTAATTATAGCTACAGAGAGAGAGGAAATTACTATACTGAGTTAATAAAGGTGTGACAGCAATGAAGTGGTGCACGTGTATTAGGGAAAGCCATCCATTTGAGGAGTAGTATGTGTGTAAACCTTCTTTACTATACATACTGCATAACTGTATGAATGGTATAAGTTCATATGTGAGTGTGTGTGTATATATATAAATGAACAGTATATTACAGGGGGAAAATGGATTATTTTTTTTTTAACAGTGCCTTTGGAATATTGATATCTCTGTCAGTTTGTTTGTCTTTTTCAAGCTTTGTATCCTGGTACAGGTGGTTCATAACTCATTTTCCTTTAGCTAATTGTTGTCCTGAACAACTTGTTGCTCAGAACAGTAGTATTTCCTTCCCTAAATGCTAAATGCTTTGTCTTGGGTCAGTCTGTGAACAGTGCAGATGTTTTCAGTGCAAGTGTAGCTGTGCAGTTAGTTTGGAAGTTTCGGCAATGGAGTCTAATGACAAGCATTATGCTCACAACAAAAGGTATGATGTTTACCTTAGAAATGCAGCTCATCTTGAGCCAAGAGCTGTGGCTATCTGCCCACTTAATGCTGACAGAGTAACCAATGAGACCCTTGAATGCCAGTAGTGACAGCATATTTTGTATTGTTTGAACAACTAAAAGACCCCATTTGGAGAGTGCTTTCCTGAAATATTTCTGCCTGGTTCAGGTGGGGTTCTCATTTGTTAAATTTTGCAACATTGATGTCTAACTGCTCTGTTAACTCCCACTTTCCCTTCATAGCAGTGAATGTGGTTGTGAACTCACACGTTGACCTTCATCACAACCAAGTCAAACAGAAAGCACAGGACCCGAGAATGTTTTATGCTCATGTCACCAGTCTTTATTAAGAATGAGGTTAGGATAAATTTCTGCTCCATTCTTGGCCACCTGTCTCCTTAAGATATCTCTAGTCTTCCAGCTGAGGTGTATGTTTTCATTTTGCTTTTCCTTACTCTGTGTCGTGCTTTATCTTCATGATTAGCAGCTCAGTTTCTGCTACATTTCACAATGTTTGAATCGAGGTGGCATCCAAACTTCTTACTCCCATGTTTCCTGGAAGATGACAGGAGATTTCTGGTAAATTTGCTATGTGAAATGAGAAAGATGTGTGGTTAAGTGGGAAGGAGGGAGGAAGATCCCAAATGACACTCCTGTTCATAGTGCAGTGGAGTGTGAGAAGGAAAGGCAGGGAATTTAGCACAGTGATCTACAGACCGTTTTGTTACTTGGAGACCAAATTACTTAGTGACAAAGTTCTTCCTGCCAAATTCTGATGGCTTTTTGCCTTCACAGTGTCTGCGCTAATCAGTAATTTCACTTGGAAGTTGCTTATATGCAAAGCATTGTTCTAGTGTCACTCATCAGGCAGTGATACCTTGCTAGGTGAGAAACAGCCTCTTGTTATGCAGTTTGCTCAGTGATATAGTTAAATACACATCTATGGCATTTAGATATTGCTGGTACACAGCTCACCTGCATCAGTTATGACTCCATTAGGTGGTCACAGGATCATCGATGATCATACACTAATAACAATTAGCAGGCCCAAAAAAGGATGAATGAGTGTGGAAGATGTCAGGGGAGAAGACTTCCAGCTCGGACAGATCTCAGTGTCTGGAGGATCGTGTGAAGCTTGTCATGAGTGTTTATTAGCAATGATTTCATGATGGAAAAGATGAGAAGGGCTTGTAGGAACGGAGTAGGACTTTCACTCTCTCTACCAAGAGAGTGAAAGTGTTTTCCTCGTTTCACCCAGCAAAACAAAGCCTAAAGAGGGGTGTGAGTGGGTGAAAGATGAATTAGTTGAGGAAAATGTTGGCCTCAAACCATGCTGGACAGTCTGCAGCTCGAGCAGTAGAGCCAAAAAAGGCTGAACTATCTGTAAGAAGATTGTTGAATTCATTCAAGTGTTTATTTGATGTGGTGCCTGCAGTGATGTAATCTTGATCTCAGTAACCTGAGAGATCCTTTCTGGTACCATCTTCTGACTGTCCACAAGGCAGTGGAGTGGTCACTGGTGTGGTGGTATAATCCAATAATTTTTTTCCAGCTAACCCCTAGATGAAATGGAGAGGGGAGAGGTGCTTCTGAAATGTTTTGTTTGGGTGTTTTTTTTTTTTTTTTTTTTTTTTTTTTTTTTTTCCCCCTCCTTCCATTTTCCTTCATAGATTTCCTGTTCACTGCTGTTAATCCTCGCTTTGCCTCTGCAGTAGTTGTAACATCTTACTGGACTATTTTGTCTAGCCCTTCCAAACTTTAAATTCTTAACAGCTATTTTACTGTGTTATAGGTTGTCTTAAATTGTAATTTACAACGAGAATTGATATTTCTGTCTAGTTGTCTTTTTTCTCATTACTGCTTCTGTACTTTCTTGGGGCATTGAAAACAAAAAAACCAACTACCTCCCAAAAATGCCACCAACCCTCTTTCCCTAGAAGCACAGATCTTAAAAACCCAAGGAGGGTAATCATTGGTTGTTTTGGTGTTTTGTTTTGTTTTTCTTTATTTTATTACTCTGTTTTTAAAGAGCAGAAAGTTTAAAAACACTTTAAAAAAGTGTTTAAAAACAAAAAAGAAAAAGATGTGAGAGAAAAAGAAACTATATGGTCCCATTAAAGTTAATCATTTCTTATGATAAAAGCAGTTTGTAGTAACCTTGCTCCTGTGAGCATTAATGCACTTGGTTGGCCATAGGAGAATTCCAGGGAAATTAGACACTGTTGTGGAGCTGCTAAATACAAAAGAAACAAGTATCCAGTGCAGGAAGTCCCTTGAATGGGAGCTGTGGAGAGTATTACCAGGAAGCATCACACGTAAGAGTCAGAGCAAGGCTTCAATATACACTAAAGGATTCATTTGACTGCAACTGGACATGAGGTACTGAGTAAAGCAGGACTCATGCCTGACCCAGTGGGCTCGTTCCAAGTAGGCTGGGGAGGAGGCTCTCTCTGTGGTGACCTGTGTCACATTTGGCCAGCAGAGCCTGGTCATTAGAAAATTGGTCTGGTTTTGTTACAATACAAAAAAAAATAATTGGGAATGAATTGACTATTGGTGATAAAATAGAATTCCAGTGTTTGATTTCCAGTCATCTTGAATTCCAGTATTGATCACAAGAACCTATGTTTTCACCTGTAAACTGAGCACTGTACTTTGAAGTGAGGCAGAATAGTTCTGAAGTCTTCCTTTTAGAGTCATATTTCCATGAAATACCTTGCAGGAATTATATTTACATTTCACTGTAAAATGTGTTTTTGCAGTGTGTGATCTTCCCATGAGGTAACTCATTTGTATGCTTTCTCTAGAGTTTCCACAACCTTCTCCTTTCTGTGAACAGCAGTGATAAATTAAGCAAGTTGTCATAGGATATTTTATTGAAGTTCAGAGCTCATAGAAAAGACACTAGAATTTGTGGATGAAGGTGTAGAGAAAGTAGAAAATCTAGCAAAGGAGACTAATTGAATGGGCCTGGGCATCAAAGATATTCCAGACTGGTTTCACTGTGTTTGCCATGTATTTGGTCAATTTGAGGAAACTGAGAACTGATTTAGAGAACATGATGTGTCTAAGGTAAAGTCTAGCTGAAAGTTATCAATTCATTACTGTAGACGGATTTTTGGGTTGAAGGGGACAAATTTCATTACCAGTTAGTATGAAACCAAAAACCTGGTGTGCTGACTACCAGCTGAGTGCTGTCTTTGTTAAAATTGTCAATGTCGTCAACAATGACTTTCTTAGGACACTTATTTCTTATTTAATGTACTTGTAAATTCTAGAATATTTACTCAGGTCTGGATGCTATCTAATATTAGGATGACTAAGTGAGCTAAAGCAACTCGTGTGTGTCACTGACCAACCCAGCTCTGTCTAAGACTTTTGTTTTTGTAGCAATTAGCTCAATCGATATTCTCATTTTCTCCTTTAATTTTATGCTCTCCAAATCTGATTTTTTTAAACTATTTTGTCATGTGTCAATAATTCTAGTGTATAATTCACAAATCCTTTTTAATAAATGAATACTAATGATCAGCTAATAGATCACTGAATGCTGACATAAATACTTTTTTCTATAGTTGCCACTATACTACTGGCAAGTGTGGTGAATCAACTATTTTTTCTCTCTTCCTCTTTAATATTAAACACACTAAATTTTATAGATGAACTGAAACAAATATGAATTACAAGGAAAAACCCTTTATCTTGTTGAAAATGTGAAATGAGTAGATTCAGAATTTTACGGGTTCGTTCATGATTTCTTGTGCAGAGCAGCAAAGTAACGACACATTAAAAATGGTGAGAAAGGAATGATTCCAATGATATTCAAAGATCATAGTTGACCTAGGTTACATACATATAACTAATTCTTGTGGACAAGAGCAAAACTTCAAATTCGGGTCTTGGTCTTTGTTTTGCTTCTATTGCGTCATCTCGAGTAAACATAAGGAAAAACTCAATTTTTGCATGAAATATACAATAATGTTGTCAGCATGTATACTACTGTATATGTTTGTATGTGAAGTCTTACATGCTTCATGAATTAAGTTGCTTTTTTGTGTTCTAATTGTACATAGTTTAAATTTACCTACTGAAATATTTTACTTAGAGATTGCCAGATGAGGTGTTCACACATCAGTTGCCCAACATGCAGGGTTTACAGTTCAATAGCTTTGAAAACAAAGACAGTGAAATTGCATTAGTGGACCTTTCTCCTTTGGGTGTGTTTGAAGATCAATCAAACAGTTTAAGGAGGGTATTTCTGGAGAAGGAAAAACACTATGGACCCTGGCTGTAACAAAGGAGTCATAGGCAAGAACTACTGTCAATGTGTTTTTAATGTGTTGATAAGCTGTTGAGTGCTCTGATGTTTGAGCCAGGCTCAGTTATTTCAACAAAAACTAATCTAGGCCCTGTCTTTCACCTGCACTTATTTGCTTTAGTTATAAGTATCTCAGATGGACAGAAAAGAGGGAAATAAGTGCATAAGAAGTGAGTTGAAAGTATTTGCACTGAACGAAGAAAGGGAGCTGAAATAGTTGGACTGGTTATTTTGGAGCAAACTAATACTCTGATTTTGCTGTTACCCTTTGACAAGGTTGTTACCCTCTGCCCACTAATTTTCTGCTCCTCAAAGTTAAAGTGAATATGACGTTAAAATAACAGAGTTGTGGTTTCAGTCTACTTTGTGCTGTTTATGTTCCAGATATCACTATCTTCTTCCTGGTCCTAGTTTCCTTCTGTATTTTTTAAGCCTTTCTGGGAGTTCCCCAGTTGATTGGAAGACCAGACTTTCTGAATAATAGTGAGCTAAAACCACGTTCTTCTACTCCTTCAAGATCAAACTCAAATATTAGTCCGGCCTTCCCTTTTTCTTTTGTAATACCAGCAGAATGATCTCCTCCTTCTCAAGAGAAGGTCAAACAGATGCTTTCCTGTGCATGTGCTGTGCACATCGAGAAAATGCAGAGCTATACCTACCACTTAAAGAACCCTTCCAGAACAACCATGGCCTTGAGTGCCTCTTGTCTTTCCACTGCTCTTGGTGGTCTTGGGTAATATTCCATAGAAACACAGTTTGTCCAGGGCAAAATTCAGGAAGTATACTTAAAGTTACTTAGGCTGCTTACCCTGTGAAAAGATGCTGATGTGAGTGAGGCAGACTGCCAGAAATATTTGTTTTTTTTAAAATATGTGTTGCTGGGGTCTTAGATTGTTAAAGTGTCTTGCAAGTGGTATAAGTAAGAGAATCTGAGTGAGAATACTTGAGCACTGCTGCACAGGACTTACTTCTAAAGATATGTATTAATATTGACCAACATTAAGTTTAGTCATAGTTAGGAATCTCTGCGTTGCCTCTTGCTTGTCTCTGTTTTTACAAAGACAGGAATAACACAGCTGTCACAATAAGATATTCCTCAGCAAGAAAACTAATCTCCTGTGTAGCCTCAGCAACTTGAGAGCTATCCAAGGCCACTTCTTGGTAACAAAAGAGACGTTTTTGTCCTTGAATGTGTACAGATAGTATTGAGTGAAGTGCATGGAAGCCAAAACACATCTTAGTAGCAGGAATAGTTGAGATTTGTGAAAGCTTATAGTCAGAGAAGAAAAAATGGTCTCTGTCTTTCATCCTTTTATAATTGGTGTGACTGTTGGGCAGTGGGGAAGCACAAGCAAATACACAACAACTTGTGCTAGGTGGGAGGATTACGATTGGAAAAAGGAGAGGAGGAAGCAGAGGGAGGGAGAGCGAGTTGTTGCTTGCCTGCTTGGTAAGGTAAAAAACAAGCCCTTCTCCCCTCCACCCCACCCCCCACCCCATAAAGCAGTTCTTCCATCAGCACCTCGCTTTCTGGGTGGTAGCACAGGGAGAAGAGGAAGGAGAATTTTCCCTTTGCTATGTTGGACCATTCTCCTTTATCTTCCTTGCTGAAGCAACCTATTATTGTTAATGAAATCCAAGACAGATGCCACCTTTGAGAAGGAGATGAGTCTCTGAGCTCCTTCTGGAGCGAGCAGCCCTAAGCTAAACCCCAGAAGGCTTGCACCCCTGCCACTACTGGCAGCAGGGTCGTCAAAAAAGCAGTGTACAAAGACCAAAACCAGTACAACTGGGGACCTGACCACTTCCTGTGGATTAAATAATTGTCAACAGAAATATTTAATCTCTGCTCCCTATGGAAAAATGAGATATTTGTGAGTTTGGGTGCAACAGTTTCTACCCTCGGTAAGAAAACTACGTGTTTCTAGGTGCTTGTCATAAACCGACTTCTAGGACAGAATACTAATTAAAGAAAAATCTTTTTTCCTCAATTAAGGAAGAAATAAAATGCCTTTAGTTGAAAACTCTTTTATTTGCAAAAATGCACTTAGTAGGATAATGGATTTTGTACGCATGTATGTATGTCTTAAGTAGACAGAGCTGTAGTTCTCTAAAGACTCTTGAACTCACTATCTTAAAGTATTCTCCAGTGTGTCTTACTGGTTACCAATGGTAACATGAAGTGTGTGTTTAAAGGTATTTCTGTGGGGATTGCATGCGTTTTACACTTTCTTTCAGTTGCTACTAGAAGACTCAATGATTATAGTATGTCAGTTTTTGAGACATTCCCTTTAAAGGAGGAGCAAATGAGTTAATTGACCATCTTTGAAGATCAGGAACTGCTCATAAGAAATTTATACCAGTATGTTTAAAATAAATAAAGTCACCTATATTTTAGCCAATAGCTTCTGATATGATTATACCTGCACTAATATGCAGAGTTTGAATTGGGATGTCTCAACGCAAAAGCTAAAAGATAGCCTAATCTTAATATTGCTGAAAGTCAGTCAGTAATGTTTTTAAAGCTTTGCATTGAGAGCTGTCTGTACCTGAGTACAGGGCAGTATCTTTATTTCAGTTGTAGCACATTCAGGCTGAATTTCCATGTAGATAGTGTATTATGACTGTAAAATGATATTACTGTATACAAAACTGGTTATACTTGTTTCTGTGCCACAGGTACCACTGATACTATCCATTCCTTATGGGATATTACTACTTTGGATGAATTGAGGTTATCCTCTGTGGTAAGTCAGTGATATCAATATCTTTATCATAATAGGAACTAGACGATATTATCAGTAGCTTTTAATGAGCTTACTATGGCAAGGTGTAAGGATAACAGGAATTTAATTTGGCACATGGTCCTATGCAGTTAACAGCCTTTCAAATGTTTTTTATCATAGAATGGTTAGAGTTGGAATGGATCTTAAAGGTCACCGAGTCCCAACTCCCCTGCCATGGGCAGGGACACCTCCCACTAGAGCAGGTTGCTCAAAACCCCATCCAACCTGGCCTTGAACACTTTCAGGGATGGGGCGTCCACAACTTCTCTGGACAACCTGTTCCAGTGTCTCACCACCCTCACAGCAAAGAATTTCTTTCTAGTATCTAGGATAAATCTCCCCTCTTTCAACTTACTCATTGTCCTATCGCTAGACTTCCTGACAAACAGTCCCTCTCCAGCTCTCCTGTAGGCTCCCTTCAGACACTGGAAGGCTGTTAGAAGGTCTCCCCAGAGTCACCTTCTCCAGGCTGAACAGCCCCAGCTCTCTCAGCCTGTCCTTATAGGAGAAGTGCTCCATCCCTCTGATCATCTTTGTGACCCTTCTGGACCCATTCCAGCAGGTCCATGTCCTTCCTGTATTGAGGACTCCAGAGCTGGACACAATACTCCAGGTGGAATCTCTGCACAGAGTAGAGGGGTAGAACCATCTGCTGCAGCCTGCTGACCCCACTTCTCCTGATGCAGCCCAGTATGCAGTTATCTGAGTGGTCTATCTGTCAAATCCATGACTCCAATTTTGAGACCAGGATGTCGTGTGGGACAGCGTTGAACACTTTGTATAAGTCCAGGTAGATGACATCCGTTGCTCTGCCCTTGTCTTCCAAGGCTGTGGCAATAANCTGCATTTGTGCTTGGGATTGCGATGTCCCAGATGCAGAGCCTTGCACTTGGCTTGGTTGAACTTCATGAGGTTTGCACTAGCCATCTTCTTGAACCTGTCCAGGTCCCTCTGGATGGCATACCTTCCCTCCAGTGTGTCAGCCATGCCACCAAGCTTGGTGTTGTCAACAAACTTGCCGAGGGTGCACTCTATCCCCCTGTACACATCTCCAACAAAGATGTTAAACAATTCTGACCCCAGTACTGACCCCCGAGGAGTACCATTCATCACTAGCTGCTATTTGGACATTGAGCCTTTGACCACAACCCTTTGCTCATGGATGTCCAGCCAGTTCCTTATTCACAGAGTGGTCTATCTGTCAAATCCATGACTCCAATTTTGAGACCAGGATGTCGTGTGGGACAGCGTTGAACACTTTGTATAAGTCCAGGTAGATGACATCCGTTGCTCTGCCCTTGTCTTCCAAGGCTGTTGCAATAACATAAAAGGCCACCAGATTTGTCAGGCATGATTTGCCCTTGGTGAAGCCATGCTTGTTGTCACTAATCACCTCCTTATTTTCCATGTGCATTAGCGGAGATTCCAGGAGGATCCACTCCGTGATCTTGCCAGGCACAGAGGTGAGACTGACTGGCCTCTAGTTCCCTAGGTCTCTTTTTTTTTTTTTTTCCCCTTTTTGAATATTGGGGTTATTTTTCCCTTTTTCAAGTCAGTCAGATTGCTATGACTTCTCAAATATGATTGAAAGTGGCTTAGCAACTCCATCTACCAGCTCCCTCAGAACCAGTGGATGGATTTCATCAGGTCCTGTGGACTTATGCACCTTCAGGTTTCTTAGATGGTCTCAAACCTGATCTCCTACAGTGGGCAGTGCTTCATTCTCGTAGCCCTTTGTTTTTGCTTTTTGTGACTTAGGCGGTGTGGTTAGAGCACTTGCCAGTGAAGACTGAGGCGAAAAAATTGTTCAGTACCTCAATCTTTTCCACATCCTGGGTGACCATGTCTCCTGATTTGCTCCGGAGAGGGCCGACAACTTATTCTTGCCTTTAGCCCTGACATAATAATGGAAGGTTTTCTTGTTGTTCTTGATGTCCCTGGCCAAATTTAATTCTGTCTGGGCTTTAGCTTGCCTAATCTGGTTCCTGGCCACTCAGACAGTTTCTCTGTATTCCATCCAGTCTACCTGTCCATGCTTCCACCCTCTATAGGCCTCCTTTTTGTTTTTGAGCTTATCCAGGAACATCTTGTTTATCCATTCAGCTCTCCTGGATATTTCGCTTGACTTCCTCTCTGTTGGGATGTAGCTCTCCTGAGCTTGGAGGAGGTGATCCTTGAATACTAACCGGCTTTCTTGGGCCCCTTTCCTCTCCAGTACTTTATACCACAGTATCCTACCAATTGAATTCCTCAAGAGTCCAAAATCTGCTCTCCTCAAGTCCAGGGTAGTGAGCTTACTGCACGCCCTACTTGCTGCCTTAAGAATCTTGAATTCTATTATTTCATCATCTCTGCAGCCAAGGCTCCCCTTCAGTTTGACATTCCCCACCAGCCCCTCCTTGTCGGCAAGGACGAGGTCCAGCACAGATCCTCCTTTTTCTCTGTAAACTAGAACTTGTGACATGTGAAGTGTACATTCAAATACAAATAATAGGATTAAATGCATACATCAGTAGTGTGATCATCAGCATTTACTCAGTATCTCATTTATTACTGATATAAGCCATGGAGTTCCTTACCACTTCCATTATTTTTTTTAATTATTATTATTTTTAAGCCTTCAGCTCTCATAGTTCTGACTAGTTCTCACTTGAGTGACTTATTTCCTACCTACCTAGATGTTTTTCTAGAGTTCTGACTGGATACTGTAATTTACAGTTCATAAACTAAACTGCTGCACTACATGACATGTTGCAGTTGTTTCCACTTTGGGTAGCTGAAGTTATTTTAAGTCAAGTCTGAGCACTTTTTTTGGAAGATACTGATTTGCAAAACACACTTGCCTTAACTTCAGGTGTTGCATTTACTAGACAGAGCAGGTTGCTCGCCTCTCCCAGGAGCAAGGCCTAGGACAGGGACAAAGGTTGTAATTTTGAGTGGGCAGGTTTGGAAACACCTAATCTCCTATTTTTGACTTAGCAGTTTCTACTGGATCATGGAATAGTTTGGGTTTGAAGGTCATCTAGTCCAACCCCCCTGCAATGTGTAGGGATACCTTCAACTAGATCAGAGTGCCCAGAACCTTGTCCAACATGACCTTGAATGTTTCCAGGGTTGGGACATCTATCGCCCCCCTGGGCAACCTGTTCAGTGTTTCACCACCCTCATTGTAAAAGATTTCTTCCTTCTCTCTGGTGTAAATATAGTTTAAAACCATCTTTTACTTTAAAACAATTACCCCTTGTATTGCAACAGGTCCTACTAAAAAGTTTGTCCTTTCTCACAAGTCCCTTTTAGGTACTAGAAGGCTGCTACAAGGTTTCCCTGGAGCCTTCTCTTCTCCAGGCTGAGCATCCCCAACTCTCTTAGCCTGTCCTCATAGCAGAGGTGCTCCATGCCCCTGATCCTCTCCATGGCCTCCTCTGGACTCATTCCAACAGCTCTGTGTCCTGTACTGAGGGACTCCAGGGCTGTATGTGTTAATCCAGGTGGGATCTCACTAGAGCAGAGTAGAGGGGGAGAATCACCTCCATTGACCTGCTAGCCATACTTCTTTTGGTGCAGCCCAGAATGCAGTTGACTTTCTGAGCTGTGAACACATATTGCCAGGTAATGTCCAACTTTTCATTCTCTAGTAGAAATTAAAGTCCTCTTCCACTGTATAAAACCCTCACTCAAGCCTTTGACTCTGTCTATTAGTATGCAATTTGGCAAAAGCTTTCATAAATCAAAACCAGAGATGGTTACACATAATAAAGTGGAAGATACAATGCACACATCTTGGGACATCAAGAATGAGAGCTCTGCCACTCCCCATATGAATGCTGATGTCCCCAAAATGCAAGAGAGTAGGCTATCTCAGAGGCTATCAGCAAGAGAATAGTCAACTGAGCGCTTCTATTATGTTTACTATAGATCCAGCTGGGTCCTGTGACTGCTCATAAATAACAAGTGAACTTTAATGCTCCTTGTTTGTCAACTGCAGATGGCAATCATTGTTCTATTCCTTCTGTAGTTTATAGAAATCTATTTAAACAAATCGCATACGTTTTCAACAACTGGGTGAGCATTGCCTGTGGCCTCTAACCTCCTGGATTATGCTGCAGAACTGCAGACCTAGATCCACTCATTGTGAGTGAACACAGGAGCAGAAAGTAACAGAGAAGTAAATGCTCAAAGAGTCAACGCGGGATCAAATGCAAGAAATAAGGCACAGGCATGTTAGTAAAAGACATGCTTGCTGTGGCTTCTAGTAGGAAAAAAAAAAAAAATGTTCTTCTCCAGGTCTAATGAAGTTCCACAGGCCAGCAAGTAAAGGGCATGTCACCAGTGTTAATTTCCTTGAATGTCCCAGCAGAAGACCAATATGAAATACTAATCCCTGTGAGAGAGAAATTACTGATCTGACCTTTGACCATGTCAGAAGTGTGTCCACATGTAACATTTCTCTAGTGGTTTGTTGACAATTTGCAGCAAGGGCAGTACAGTTCCTACAACTGTAAAATCAGTCTGCATTTTTGTCAGAGAAGCTCTCTTCTCTTTTCTTTTCTTTTTTTTTTTTTTTCCCCCACAATGTCACTATTGCTGTGGTTTTAGTTTTTTTCAGCAGAGAGCACAAAGAAGAGTATGAGCTACATTTTGAACTAGACGATTTCAGAAGTTTGCAAATGTGATTTGTACCAATAATGATTTGGAGAGAAAGGATGAACAAAGAGAGGCTGACAACATGCAGGCGGGATGTAGTGTTCCTGACAAAGTCTGATGCTGGGGGGAAGAACGGCATACAGGCGAGAAACTGCAATGTTTAGGAACTATCATTCACCTGTTCAGGGCACCAAATGATCTATATGACTAAGCAAGACAGCAAGCAGTGAGTGTGTGTAATTAATGGTTTGACAATGATTTATGAATCAAGGACTACTTGCCATAAGCGTAGACTCATAATTCTAAATAATGAATAAACCAATAATTTATTTGGTTTTGGAGCAATTCTTCAACAGAAAAAGGGAAGAGAATTCTTCTCATTGGTTATTTAACGCAAATTCTTCACTCAGTTGTATTTAGTTGCTTATACACTAGTCTGGCAAGGGGAAGAAGAAAACTAGTGTAAGAAACACTGAAAATAACATTTTTGTCAATTGGTCGGAACACTTGAAGATTAATGAAGTCCTTCATCTGCATTAATGCAGCTATGGGTGTTCCTCTAACTACTGTTTCCCTGGCTAGTTTCCAAAACATGGAGTTTAATCTGAGTAAGAAGTAGAAGGAAAAAAACCCTGTCACATTTTAGGCAAAATGCTTGCACAGTTTCTGGTATAATGGGGTTTTGACCCCAGTCTGTGATTTCAGTGTGACTAAATACTACATAAAAATTAATACCGAGGCTTAAAATATGCAGATGCATGCATCCGCAGAGTATGTCTTCACATTACCCGAGCGAATTAGGAGAGGGTGATGCTGCAGCAGCAGCAGAATGGTGCAGTTCATCCAGCTGTTGCTCAAACAAGGAAGCTACAGGTTTTCTCTTTTCTTTATTTTTACCTTTTTTTTTTTTTTTTTAATTCTTACTTATGCTACCCTGTCATTTGCTTTTAGCATTGCAGAGTGCAGATGGTCTACTTGCATAGTCTGCTCTTTACCCATGCTTCTCTAGGTAGTACAGATGGTGGTCAAGCTGCACCTTCCTTTCCATCACCTGTAGGTATTTTGGGTCATTGATAAATTATGCTTTTATTGTCGTCCGTCTGCAACAGACACTAAAAATACTTCAGGAGTTAGATCTCTTTAGTGGTGACATCATACCAGCACTGTCACCTAGGTAATGGAACTAATTGCCATAGCAACAAGGCTTGATCATTCAGCAGCCCAAACATTTTTGACAGTTGGGGAGAGCCTAAAGATTTGAAGTAGGACACAAGTGAAACATATCTGATTGGGCTAAGTCATATTAATAGTTCATGAACGAGAGTTTTCTGTGCAGGGTAAATCAGATCAGAGTAAATGATACATCTTTTAGAGGCGCATTTATTTCAAATTGAACAATTTAATGTTAAAAAATCTTCTTTCTCTAGGGGAAAATATAGGAGCATTTAATTAAAACAAGCAGATAATAAACCTGGTCATTTAAATATTATTGTACACCCCCTGGGTATTGTTCCTGTTCTAGGCATTGTGTGAGACTAACTAAATGATGAAGTACTTCTAAAAGATTTTAGCTGAGTGTTAGCTCACTTCCTGCCAAAATGTGGTCATGGTGAGAGCTGCTGGTGCTGGTATTGAAAGTTGCTGGAGCCTTGCCTTGCCCTGGGCAGTTCTGACAAGGTTACCTATCCCCAGTGGTCCTGGCTCTACCTCTGCTTTTTTCAGGAAGGGCATAACCTCAGGCTATACCCAGCCAAGTCAAAGCCAGCTGGGATTAGGCCCAAAACTATAGACAGTCAGGGTGAAGTTTTCCCCTGCTCTAATCAATACAATTTTTGCCAATTCAGTCAGCAAGCAGACCCATGTTTTGCCCTGCTTGTCCCGCTTTCAGCTTGCTTGGACTCTAAAGGGTGAAAGTTCCCCTTCATTTTTCTGCTCTGGTCCTTGGGCTATTATCCTGTATTGCATATTCATCCATGGGCAGTGATGCTGCTGCTCTTTGTAGTCATTCTTGATTTATTCCACACTGCCAAGCTTTTAAGGGCAAAAGTGAATTACCTGGTTAGCCCTCCTCGATCCAACAGGTGAGGGCAAAAGTTTGCATAAGGGTGTACACACCCTGAAAGGTGAAAACTAACTGCATAGTCAGCTGAGAAGGTGGGTATGGTTTAGTGGCGTTTTTTGTCAGTGTTAGGTTGATGGTTGGTCCAGATAATCTGAAGGGTCCATTCCAACCTAGATGATTCTATGATTCTGTCTTTGCGATCAGACTTGACTGTGTGGTAAAGAGGGCTTTAAACTGAATTCATGCAGGTTGGTGACAAGAGCTTGCATTTAAATGAGGAAATAAGTTGGGATGGCAGGATGAAGCCCTCCTTGAGCAGTCTGAGGAATTCTGCAGAGTACAGTCGTTATGGGAGACTTTAACCTCCTTGCCTGGAACGGCAGCACATTGGGAGGCAAGGAGTGTGTTGGGTAATTTCTTAAGGTAGGTGCTACGTAAGGCAGCTAGATATGATGTTTTTCTGGTTCTGCTGCTCACAAACCAGACATGGTTGAGGATGTGACAATCGGTGGCAGCCTTGACTTGTGGTAACTGTGATAAAATGGTGGAGGTCAATATGCTGACAAGAGTGAGGAAGGCAAGTAGCAGTTCAGACCCCGCATCTGAGGGGAGCGGTCTTTGACATATTTAGGAAACTCATTGGTAAGACACAGTGGGAGACTACTATGTCTCACTAGTTTTTAAAAATGGCAAGAAGGATAATCAGAGAAACTACAGGTCACCTGGTCTTCCTTTATTTCTAAGAAAAGATCTTCTTAGATGATGTTTTTGGCCATATGAAGGAGAAAGTGGTTGGAAGTAACCGCTCATTAGATGCCATCTGAAGTACTACATGCAAGTCAGGGACCCCTAGTAGAAGAAAGACATCAGTGAGGTGGAGGGAGTTTAGGGGAGGTCGCCAAGATGGTTGGGGCAGGGTCACCTGTCCTGTAGAGATGGACAACCACTGCAAGAGGCTGCACATAGAGGTCATGGTGCCTCCGTCCTTGAAGGCTTTCAAGTTGTGACTAGACAAAACACTGAGCAAGCTAGTCTGAATTGAGTTTTGATCCTACATTGAGCAGGAGATTGGGCCAGAGACCTTCCCAGATCCCTTCCAGTTGGAATTATTCTGCAATTTTTGTGACTTTTACTGGAAGACACAATTCTTTATTCTTTCTAATCTTCCTACTGCTATCTAATCTCTTAAAGCTGCATCCCTATGGTGCCTTGTGAAGCAACAACAACAAAGATATTAGACTTTCTTTTCTATAGGAAAGGGAAATACTTCATGTTTAGATGAAATGTAACTAATTGCAAAATATATTATTTAAACTTAAAGTGGATGTTATATTTGCCTGTATTGAGGTATGCATTACCGTTTTAATCAAAATGGCTTATATTGGTTCAGGCAGGAATAGTGAACAAAGTCATAGATAAAAACAGTGGCTCGCTGTTATTTTCTGTCTTCAACATACATCTTAGCTGCCTTCTAGTAAATGGAACTCGTCTGTGTTTAGAAATGCAGTACACAACAGATAAAATGCTGTTTCTTCCAATTATTTATCCATATTTTACAGGCTCAGTATTAACCTAATCTTTTCACTCTGACGGAACAAGATGTAATAATTATTTTTAATATATTGTCTGATTGCTTTCCTTATCAAGAGTTCAGGTTTGCTTTCGCACCTCTAGTATCAACCCCTTTCTAATGGAATGAGAGGCTTTGGGCAATTAGGCTGGAAGGTTAAAATAATCCTGGCAATTACTTTTCATTCTAATTGAGACTGTGAACACAACACTAAGAATTTCTCTGTGCATCCTGTAAGTTTTTTCTCATCATCACCCTTCCAGGCAAACACAGAAATTTTGTGTTTGTGGTTTATGTTCTATGACCTCAATGGTTTTGGTTCTTGAAAACCAATTTTAAAGGCTCAGAAAAATCACAGCAGAACAGCTGCTTGGTTTTTTGAAATATAAATGATATAGTTGAAAATGCACAGATGGCTTCTTGGTGATGCATTTCACAAACATGCTTAGATGTTGTTCAAAATATGAATTTCAATAAATCTGTGATTGATTAATAATTTTCTAGTTGGTGACAGCAGCTATTAGTAGGAGAGCAGGTAATTGGATACCACAGTCTTTTTTTTTTTT
>VXBW01005151.1:21741-50052 GCA_013400375.1 Thinocorus orbignyianus | reverse complement strand
TTTTTTTTTTTTTTTTTTTTTTTTTTTTTTTTTTTTTTTTTTTTTGCGTTTGGTGAGATGAAAACAGCTTTTTAGCTTTTATTTGAAACTCAGTTTCAGCCATGGCTTTACTATGGCTTTAAACAGACATAGAATCATAGAATGAGTCATAGAATGGTTTAAGTTGGAAAAGGCCTTAAAGACCACTGAGTTCCAAGCCCCCGCCATGGGCAGGGACACTTCCCACTAGATCAGGCTGATTAAATACCCCATCCAGACTGGTCTTGAATACCTACAATGCTACGGTATCCCCCTTCAGGTACTGGAAGGGGCTATAAATTCTCCCTGAAGTCTTCTCCAGGTTGAACAGCCCCAGCTCTCTGTCTGTCCTCATAAGAGAATTGCTCCAGATCTCTATCATCTTTGTTCGCTCCTCTGGACTTGCTCCAACAGTGTGGTAATGTGAGATAAGGGAATACCACTGGAAAAATAAAATGTCTAGACTTATTACAGCTTGAACTACTGTTTTATTTTTCTGAAGAAAGTATGGGGGGGTTGTCTCACTGCACAGTACTGCATTTGTGAAAGGAATAGAGAGGAAGGGATGCTACCACCTCACAACACGGACAGAATAATTTTGAGTTATGGACATATGAGTGAAAAATACCCGGTGTTTCATAAAATGCTTGAACAATGATTGCTTAAAGAGGGAAGGAAAGGGACTTCATTTAGTGCTCATAAGAATTTTTGCTGTGATTTAAGCAATCACTGAAAGGAGGTTGTTTATTTTGGTTACACTGCATGATAATAATGGTTTGAAAGAAGCAATCGAAGGCTTTTCCTTGCATACTGATCATTCATTATATGGCTATCAATAACTGCCTAATAAAACTAGTCCAAAATAAATCATGCTTTCTTAACTACTTGGTAAAGATTGGACAACGCTTCAGTTTATTTCTCAATACAGTAGCAAGTTACTCTATCAATCTAGCAATCCATGCTCTAAGCACCCATTACTGTTACCAATTCATTAAAATGTTAAGTTAATGTATTCAGGTTCCTTTATTGGAAAGTTAAAGCCAATAACAAAGCCAACAAAGATGCATGTGTCTGATTATACCACACTAGAAGTAAATAATAGAGCATTATGCAATTCATGGCACAAGTAATGGATTTTGGATAGCAGCATACATCCAACTGAAAAATGATGGACATGTCAAAATGAAGTATGCCATAGTCAAAAAGTACAAGCTTCTAAAATAGATGATGATAAGTTCAAGACCTATGCCTGCAATTTTCAGGCTCAAATAAGACTTAGCAGTTCCTTTTAAGAAAAATATTGACTGATAATCACATTTTATTTAATTAAATCTACAGCTTGAGTTAAGTGTTCACAGGATTTTCCAGCATGTGCCTTGTATTTGCAAAGCTTGGAGTAAATGGAGGCCTGTATTGGAAGTGAGGCAGTATTAATACACATTTAAAACATTGCATATTAATCAGAAATTATCGACTTGGCACTGAAGCTTCAGACATGTTTGGAATGATTTAATTAAAAACAACTTGTAATTACTAAAATCCAGTACCTCTGAAAATTGAGGCCTGGTGATCCCAGTGCAGACATCTGGGATCAAAATTCTATATGGAATTACTGGTCCTCAAATCCAGTGTGGTAGTCCATATTCACTTAATAGCAGGTCAGCCGTAGTAAAACTTGGGCATAAGGTCTGCCATACATTAGTTGCGTAATTTCCTTGATAAAGAAAGCTTATGAAGTCTGTTCTGTTTGTTTGCATGAATCAGGGTATGATAATCTGCATTGGAGTATGATGAGCGGGTCTGACCACTTGCTTGGGAGAGGACTTGCCTTTATTGGGCTGGTCCACAGTACTTTGAGCCAGTGCTGAAGAACTAAAGGCTCTTGCAGTTCCTTTTATGGGTATTCATGGACTTTGCTTTGAAAAGCATGTTTTTTTCATTATTTGGTCAAGCGAGCCTGCTCAAACTCATTGGTCTGCTGCATTGTCACCAGCTCTTGGTTAAGACAAGTAGGGAAAAGAAAGTGGGATTGGATCTACTGGAATAGAGCTTTGCCTGCATGAAAGGGAGCCACTTAAATTACTGACAGGAAGCTCAGGAGGTCAAGTAGTCCATCTCCTTACCAGCCAGGATGAATCACACTTCTGTCACTCAGAGTAGGTCTTCTGACCCAGCCTGTGGGGAAAGTTCTGTGGATTGCTGACAAGTCAGAGATGACACCTTGTTTGGCTTGCCCAGAGGAGTACGTATATGCCTGTTTCCCACCAGAATGGTGAGAAAACAGTGTACATCCCTATGGCTTTAACTGGCAGGAGGAATGCATGCTCCAGTTGGTCAGGTGTGTCCCAGGGACTGTATCACTCCTTACCAAGCAGATGAGACATAGCTTTTCATCCCATGGGGATGAAAAGAGGCACAGGGCTGCTAAGGCAAGGGGGTTAACGTAGAAGGAAAAATGTGATGTACTAAAAGTCTGATGAAGGGGTTACAAGAGCAAGGAGGATGTGCTGGTGTGAATTGTCGTTGAGGAGGAACTACAGAGGTGTGGCAGAACTTTGGTCAGGGGAGATGAACTGAAGATGGGGAGAATTTAATGGACACTGAGTGAACTAGTCTGGAATTAGAAAGAACTAAGAGAGAAAAAGCGTTTTTTACCTTCTAAGAGCTTTTTTAAATGAACTACTTACCTGAATTTGTTATTAAAGATCTTCAGAGATGGAATTCCTACAAATTCCGTAAATAACGGACTATCTCTACTGTTGAAAGTTTTTTTTTAATATCTACCCTTGCTCTAACTGAAGTTTCAGGGGTTTTTTACTGTCTACCTTTGACACTAGAAATAGCTTTCTTTTTTTTTTATGGTGTTCTTTTGCATAGAAGAATGCTGCTACCATATGCCTCATCCTAGCATGTTCATTGAACGCAACTTGCCTCAATTTTTGCAGAAACTGAAACCTTTTTTGTCACTTACTACTTTTTCATTGAGTGGTCCGTATCTGCTGAGAAGCATGCTGGCCAAAACGGAAATGCTGTTTCCACTGAGGCTTTACCAGCCCTGAGGAGAAGGGAAGGATGACTTCAATGTTCCTCTTTCTTGGGGTTGAGGGGTTTCTTGGGGATCTTGGATTGCTTTTGGTTTTGTTTTATTTTGGGTGTTTGGTTTTTTTTTGTTTGGGTTTTGGGGTTGTTGGTTTTTTGTTTGGTTGGTGGTTTTTTGTTTTAGGTGTGGTGTTTTCTTTTTTTTTTTTTCTTTTTTGTGGAAGCGTAGCCCTTTCATCTTGTATTTCTTCACAGCCGCAGAGTGTAGTCTCTCTAAATATGTTTCTCTAGACATCTTGTTTTCTATCCTCTAGTATTGTTTAGACTGTTTCTTAAGTTGCTTATGAGGATTTTATAGGAGATAAGGTCAGAAATCTTACTAAAGTCAAGATACGGCATCTGTTGTAACTTCTCACTAAATATAAGCCTTTTAGCCTGTGCAGGAAAGAAACTAGATTGGTTTTACATCATTTGTTCCTAATGAATCCTTGTTGGTTCTTTCTGGTCTTCCTTATTTTTCTTTCAATTGCTTATGCATTCTTCGATTCTTTATTTGTCTGTTTCTCTGGGAGCTGAAATTGCAGTCTATGATACTCTGGTTTTTTACATTGTGATAAAGGAGCACGGTTTTTATCCCTTTGCAATCTCCACAAATTTTCCTGAAATTCTCACAGGTAACCACCAGGCAATCAGAAAGTGCTTTGGCTTTTTCAGTTGTGTTAAACTATCTTTGGACAAAGTTAATTAGACCCAGCCACTTGGAAAACATCTAGCTTATCTTTATCTAAGTATCCATGGCACTTCTCTGTGAGAACATTTGTCCTTATCTCTATAGGTGTTTAAATAAGTAAGCACCTTAATTACAGCTGACCTTTTTAATAAAGAATGAAATGAAAAAGGCATTGATGTCGAGATTAAGTTCACCATCTCAGCTTTCTCTGTTTCTTGTTATATTAGAGCCTACATCATGCTAACAACTGCATAATGCATAAAAGAAAGAGGGATAAAGGATCTCAGAAACTTTCCAGACTCTGAAAACCCATCCTATCAAAGTTCGGATCAAATTTTGATGTCAGCAAAACAAGCGTAGCTGGGATTTGTTGAAGGATTACTTTGAGCAGTCCTAGACAGGAAGAATAAAAGGGGAACATGGAGACTGGGAACATGAATATATTTCTGTAGTTCATAGTAAGTTAATATTTACTGTCAAAATGTTGATTGTGTCCCTGGTGGTACAGGTAACACAAGATTGGTGCCAAACATGTATCAGCCGTAAATGGCTCCAAAGCAGCTGATAGTCTACCTTGAACGAAAAAACCTAAAATTTTTTTTTTTTGCTACCTTTTCAAAGTTTTTCCATGTCATGCTCTGACATGAGAAAACATCATCTGCAATAAAAAGTACCAGTCTGCCTGAGTCATAGATGGGAGTATGATGAAAATATAAAACAAGACCCTGTAAATCCTAAACGTTTTGACAAATGAAAATCAGCAGTAACAAGCTCTCTGGTTCACTGGGTGAAGTATAAAACAAGGGCTTTTTTTGATGCGTTTGCGTACATGATACTTTTTTTTTTTTTTTTTCCCCCCTTTAACAGCTCCATTACTCTCCCGATACTGACTTTGATAAAAAGCTCAAATAAGCGTGAGCTCCACCATTAACAGAAGGGCCAAGAAATACAGCAGTTATATTTCTGACTCATGCACAGATATGCCTTTTATTGCAAGGGGTAAGGTATCTGGTCCTCAGGTCTAATAGGAAAATATCACAGGATTTCTGTAATACCAGAGGAAAACATCACAAAGGGTATGTTTTAGCTGTGACATTTCTTTGTAATTTTCCTCTTTTTTATTAAAAAAAAAAAGGCTTTGCAAAGACTTTTAATATGTCTTGGATAGTTCCTACAGCCTAAAAATAGGTTGGAAGAGGAGTTTGAACTTCTTAGAAGGGTACAAGAAAGCTGTCGAAGTGCTAGAGGAATAGGCAGCAATGCAGAACCTGGGACTTTCTTTACTGTGTTAGCGCTGAACAAACAGTTTTCAAGAGTGATGTTTCAGGAGTTACTGTTGTGCACAATAAAAAAAGATGCTTTAAAAACACACAGATGTGTATGCATGGGAATAAATCTTGTTCCAGCTGAACTCCTTAATGTCTTGCCCTTTCTGGACAAATTGATTTTTGGGGAGGAGATATTCGAAGGCATCTTCTTGCCATTATGTCTGTTGCCATCCCAGAGCTGACTGCAAAGAGGGCAATGGTGTTTTGGTTTTCTCAGCCTCCTGCCCCTTGAGTTGGTACTAGCATCTTCCTCAAAGCGTAACTCCAACACATCTGTAGAATTGCAGGATGCTTAGACCGGCCTCAGTCATCCCTGTTTCTAAGGTATGGAAAAGTTCAGGAGGTTAAAAAACAAAGTATGTGTGTAAGTGATATTCTAGGCTTATGTAAACATCTACTTTTGCACCAGATGGGAAAGTATTAATTTAACTGATAGTAACTTAATGAAGTTAAGATGGACATTGATGTATAAGAATTATAAAGTGATGGTGGAAAGTGGTCCAAGGGAAGCTGGCAAAAAAACACGCTGAACAGGGAACTGTTACAAAGTGACTAGCAGAGTACAATTATCAGATTAAGGCATAATCTTATTTAATATTTTCATTAATGACCTAAAAAGAAAAAGTAGTGGTGAATTAATGATTTTTTTGATGGCATAAATGTGGGACATATTAGCAATAAAAATGTGAATTACCATATAATATAGAAATAATTAGATGGCCTTGAAATCAGGGATGATATAAATGTGATGGTACAGCATAGTACAAAATGCAAAGTTAGGCACTTTGGGACCATGAACAAGGATTTCAGGCGTTAACTGGTGCTTGAGCTGGGAGCAGAGGACAAGCCAGGTCATGTGCTTTAGTCAGCTATAGATGTAGCCATGAAAAAACTCACTGGGGTCATAATTTGTAATGTTCTGGTTTTAGTGGAGTGATTTCCATGCTGTATACAAGGCTTAAGTATGACCCTATCTGAAATACTGTGTGAATCTCTGTATGTGGTATCTCGAAAATTTATTTAAGATGGAATGAGCGAGAGGAGGGGTCTTCATTCTGGAGATCCCCGTTCCTTCTACTACACTACTCCTCCTCTCTGCCTGCGTCCTCCCATCTTCACGATTGCATGGATATATTTTATTTATTATATTTGCAATGATTATTCTGTATGTGGTTCAGCTAGGTGTTGTTTTTTTTCTGGTATAAACTTGCCTTAGAAAGGCAAGGAAGATTCCTGCACTTCACTCAGCCCTGTAGAGTCACGCAAAGGAGCTATACTCACCATGTTGCCTCCTTTTCTAATAGAAAAGAAAGTCTCCTTCACACTGGGTCTGGCTTTTCAGTTTATGGACAGGAGGAGGGAGATTCATTGAATATTTGAAGCAGAATTTAGAAATCATACTATTTGGTAACTAGAAATTCTGATATTTTTGTGTAATATCAGAGAGAAGCTCCTTGTATTAACATTCAAATAGGTGCATAAAGTAGTTATTGTTTTCCTGGCCATAAAGAGTACACTGCCATATGCTCACAGTCAGAAATGGCATGAGGTACTATTCATAATGGCTTTTATTTATGACAGTTTCTGAGACCCAGGGTTTGAGCTATGATGGCTCAGCAGGTTTCCACAGCTCAGCTGCGAGTAGACCTAATTCTGATTCATTCAGACTGCTCCTGCAGTTGAGAGCAGTAGCAAACAGAAAAGATACTGCTGATAAATTGCAGATAGAAAAATATAAAATCAGTATAACAATTACAGCTGATCCAATCAGAAACAAAAAAAGAAATTAAGGGAAGTTCACAAAAGAAAAATAGAAGAAAATCCACTGTGATTAATACCGAGTGTGTAGTGCTTATCACAAAAGGTGCAGATACTTTAGATATTATGAAGTAGGACAAAAAAATGCATGAAAAAAAAAAGCTGCTGTGGAAGAAACTATGTACACTTAAGGCTAAGTGTCTTCCCAGGGGCAGGAGTGGCTTACAAATGTACCACCTATGGCATCACATTCAGCTCAGTCTTGCACCTCTTTTCCTGTCTCCTGGGTTTTTTTCCAGCCAATTGCCATCTCAGTAGTCCAAACAAGTCGATGTTACAAGAGGCTTTGCCCTTCAGAAAGGCAATGTCTGCTGAATGCTTGCTAAGTTACAGAATGCAAAGTAGGGGCTGTATTTGAATGGCCATGAGCCAATACCGCTTTGACAGTCCCTCTGCGTGGCAATGGAATACTTGTTTCAGCCAAGGATTTAGCAGGTTCTATCTAGATCTACTGCTACTTTGCAGAAGAACTGCAGCCTTTTGGGGAATTATAGCTAGGGTAAAGGAGGAACTGAGTTCTGAGTGATGGTGTTCCTATCTGCCGGACAAAGGCTGATTGATAATGGGAGAAAATTATGTTTAACAAAAAAAAACAACAAAACACAACATGACAAACCAACACCTGCCAACTTTGTGTTGGTAACAGGTTTGGTGTGATCTTCTGTATGTTCAAATGTTTTTGGTTGTATGGTTGTGTTTAGTTGAATAACTGTTTTTCTGGGGGAGAACAAATCACAGCTCACCAGCAGCAACTTGCTGAAAAGCCTTGTGAGCTTGCTTGGATCTATAGGAAATCAGAAGTTAAAACTGTTCCCAAAAATATGCTGTAAACATCTCAGCCTATATTCTGTCCCTTCTTTTCTCCAGCATGGTCAGTTCCTGTTTGTAAGAAGGAAGGATTAGTTCCTGTCCCACACTGTCCTGAGGCCTTTTGGAAAAATCACAGGTGTTATTTCTGGTCTGAACCCCAAATGCATGCGTTTTGTAACAAACTACTGCTTAGTTCCCCAGGTGCTCCTATCTCAGGAGCTGAAGCCATGATGTGTGTTTCTCTCAGAGTAGATAAACTCAAATAGCCATAGCGTTATCTTAGTGTTCAAGTGGACACATACCTTTCTCCTCCCACTCCAGACTAAATGAAAACACTGTTTGGTGTGTTCTTCGTGGTGACAGGACTCAGATCCAGAGGAAGTCATGGACCCAGTGGAACTGACAGGAGTTCACTTGCTCACTGCATTAGATATGCATAAACTAGGATCCAGATGCTCGCCCAGATGTGCCTCCCCCCACAGGGAGTTCCAAGGGAGAAAAAACGTAGGTGTAAGTCTCTGTGCAACCAACAGGTCCAAAAAGATCTCATGGGTTAGGGGTGGTTGTTGACAGCTCTCGGTTATGGGAGACTGGCCTTCTCACTGTGAGTGTGTGTTTATGGTGGGGGGTAAGCAAGTAAAGTATGTCTTCACTTCCATTCTCAAGTACAGGTTTGAACAGAAGTAGGAAGCAGGTAGGTGTTCATCCCTCTCTTCTCACTCCTATGTGTAAGACTCACAAATGCAGACTATTTGGTACTGACATATTTTTTTTCTGCTGCTGCCCTTGAAGCTAGAGGGTAATTAATAATCTGGATCTCAGTTTGACTCCTGGTCCACTGCAGCACTTGCTTAAATAATAAGCTGTTTCCTCCTTGGAGATTGCAACAAGCTTGGAATTTGGCACATCTTGAAAGGTGAAATACTGCATATTTTCAATGGACACTTGAATGTAGCTGGGCTCAACTTGATCTGGCACTTCAGTGCAATTCAATTATGATAGCCGAAAATTATTTTTTTTTAATCTGTGTTGCCTGCCATGAAAAGTAAATTTTGACAAGTGGCAGGTGTCTCATTCATAAATTCATCACTGAATTTATGGGTGACCTGAAATGATGGAAAACGAAAATGTTTGGTTATGGGTGTCTGGAATCTGCATGATCCACTGTGATCTGCAGAGTCATCACCTGGAGCACGTGGGTGCCCAAAGGAGACTGTGACCTTGTGGGAAGCCCACTGAGGAGCAGGCTCCTGGCAGGACCTGTGGTCCCACAAGGAGAGGACCTCATGCTGGAGAAGTCTTGCTGGCAGGACTTGTGACCCTGTGGGTGACCCATGCTGCAGCAGTTTGTGAAGAACTGCAGCCTGTGGAGGGATTCACATTGGAGAAATTCATGGAGGACTGTCTCCTGTGGGAGGGACGCCACACTGGAGCCAGGGAAAAGTGTGAGGAATCCTTCCCCTGAGGGGAAGGAGTGTTAGAGAGCACACATGATGAACTGACCACAACTCCCATTCCCCCCATACCCCTGAGCTGCTGAGAGGGGGGAAGAGTTAGAGAAATAGGGAGTAAAGTTGAACCCAGGAGGAAGTGAGGGGTGGTAGAAGGTGTTTTAAGACTTAGGTTTTATTTCTCACTATCCTGGCCCAATTGGATTGGCAATAAATTAAACTAATTTCCTGAAATTGAGTATGTTTTGTCTGGGATGGTAATTGATAAGTGATGTCTCCCTGCCCTTAGTTCAACCCCTGAGCCTTTTGTTATCTTTTCTCTCCCCTGTCCAGCTGAGGAGGGGAATGATAGAGCAGCTCTGGGGGGCACCTGGTATCTGGTTGGGGTCAACCCACCATACCCATAAAATGGAGAAAGAAAGACTTAAAGCTAAAACTCTAGTAGTTCATAGTTGGGCCCCAAATTCACAGAGCTAAGAGACAAAGTGCCTGGACTAGGTTCTTCCTCATATGGAGGCAGCAGGTGCCTTTGTCACGTACTCCCTGGAAACACCACTCCTTGAATTTTAGATGAATGAAACAACAGATTCATCCACACCAAAATGGAAGAGGTAGGAAAGCAGCTGTGGGGCCACACTGTATCCTTTGCCTTGGCTCTTGATGTTTGCCAAGTGCAGAGAAAGGAAAGCCAGGTGCTCTCCTTTGCTCCAGACAAACGTGGTAAGCAGGGCTGCCTTCAGACAAGACCTATGCCAAGACTCCCCCAGGACTAGAGTGCATTTTTATTTCATTTTTGTCCCATGCTGTGGACTGCAGTGTAAAAGTTACACCTTGGGCTCAATCTGCATACTTCAAACAGCCAATATCTCCAGTGCTTTGCCAGGGAGGATTATACATTTTTCACAAAGTGAGCAAGTATGCTTTCAGAGAAAAGTATTTCCATGGCTACAGATCCTTCTTGTGCAGTGGAATGGCTTATGCAACTCAGCTTGCAGAGAGCTAATAAAATGAGAGGAAGTAATTAGATGAAAGGACGGCTGGCTGTTTGATGTCAAATTTCTGGTTTTCACCTGAGACCCTTTGGAGCTGTCTCAGGTGGCGAGAGATGCTGTCAAAGTTTGTATTTTGCATGAAGATTACACTCTGGTTTTGGTCCTGTAGGTTTGCTGCTGTGTTGTGGCCAGGAGTGGTCCTTCTGCAGTTCTGTAATTGCAGTTAGTCCATGTGCTGTTGTGCATTCATACCTCGTATGTAAGAAATCATGTCTGTGATGCAAACAAAAGTTTGACTTGCAATGCTGGTATGGGTATGAAACTACAAGATCATAGAGAATCTGAGCAACACTAAACACTAGAAGATGTTTATCTCCTTGTGTGATACTTCTGCAATGTAAAGTACTGGAATTAAGATCTTCCTGATATTAAATAGAAGATGATGGTGCAGGGAATGTCTGTCAAATAGTTTCTGCCTGTAGGACCCATCCTTTCAATGGCTTAGACTTTCGTATTTTTAATCTGAGATGTGGATCATGAATGACATAAAACTTCCTTTTCTCTACCTAAGCTAAAATGCAGTTTATTAATAGGTTAAGTATACAAGTTCAATACAATGGACTATTAGACTGTAAATGGACACCCGTTTGTTGTTTTTTTTAAGTGCCAAGTTATTGTTGTTCTTGATTTATCTTTAATCATGTAGCCACAGAGACTATGTGAATAGGAGGAAGCACTCAGAATTTCTGTTCATCCTTAAAACCCTGTCAAATATTTCTAAATAATTTTTATCATCTCCCTTAGAATTCTGCTGTTTTAAAATAAAATCCTTCTGCTGCAACTATACTTCCTCTTAATTTAATGATGTGAAGGCATTTCTTAAGGATTGGATGTTAGTGTGACATATTTGTAACTTCAAGAATATTTGGCAAGCTAGAAGGAAATTTGGTGTTAATTGAAGGACAGCTTCAGTAAAGATAAAATCAAAGAATCCAACTAGTGATGTATATATGAACCAAAACAGATGGCAGAGATGTTTCTCCAGCATCCTCTAAATACTAGTAAGTAAATGTGACAATATTAATTTCGGTGAAAGGACATGATTAGTACCCTTTGACTTTTTTCGTAACAGCTGAATTTAACGTACCCTATTTAGAGGACTGTGAAGAGCTTCCAGTCATATTGTAATGATTTCTAAGGGCCAATTTGAAAGAGATTGCACTATGAGTGTCAAGTTGACAAGCTCACATCCTCTCCTTGATGTGAAGTGCTAAGTTCATGAAGATGTCAATGTGTTGCCTTGCCAAGTCTCCCAGCTGGAGAGTAATACTGCATAATAGTCATGAGATTTCAGATCCAGCGTTATCAGTTCAAGCATTGCAGCATTTCACAGGGAAAACTCTGGCACAAGCCAGTAATTTTTTGGATAAATTACTTTTAGTGGCATTGTCAGAATTGATTTCACGTTGAGATGAATTGCTGGGTGGATGTACAAAGTTCATGCTTGCTCTTTCAAGTCAAATAATGTTCCTGGTAACATCCAGTGGAAGCTTTGCCTGGGTTGGTAAAAAATAATCATGAACTCAAGGCAACTTCAGGTTGTTTCAGGAGATGTGCATATGTTATCACACTTTAATAATATACCTAACTACATCTCAGTAGTAATGTTCTCCTGAATTTCTCACAACATTAGTCTTAGATATGATCAGCAAGGATTATCTGAGTTGGAGCCTCCTTGGTTAAAATGAGTGAAGAAAGACGGGCCAAGTGCAGACGTACATCAGAAGTTCTTATCACTTGGTCTGAAAATATCTCCTCTCAGTCTGAATAAGCAGAGTCTGAGTTGGGACACATTGTCAAGTCAAGGAGCATTACAGAACTCAGTCCTTTTCCCAACTGACAGCCCCTGAAATTAGAGATACAGTAGGAAAGTGAAAATTGAAAGGGTATTGAGCTGATGTGATTTGGTTTACTTGTGATGGGATATGTTTAATTTGTATAGTTGCTTTTGAGATACATTCTGAAGTTGTGTTGAGAGCACCTATCCATCTGGATAGGAGTCCTTGCCCTCTTAATAACACTCCTATACGTCTAATAAATCAGTCAATCAATACCAGCTTAAAGAGCTGTGCTTCTGAATGCTAGCCAGTTTTTTTGATGTCACAGTGTTGAGGGTTTTGTCTGTATAAAATTGCTGCCCATGTTTTAATTTATGTTTGCTAAAATATATATTCTTTTGAAGTGCCTGCCTTAATATAGACAGCTTGAACGGTACCACCAGGCTTACCTCTCACTGAGATTCTGCCTGCTAAGTGGAAGAAATTGTCCAGTTTGTTGATGCCAATATAATAAGGCAATGCCCTTTTTTTGCATACCTGCAAATGTAGGTGACCCAAGTCCTAAATGAGGTTCTTGTCTCCTCTTGGTGGTGGCCATAAAACATCTGAGCTTTCTATGTCATATTTGCTATGTCCAGAAAAGAGACTTTGACTACTACAGTGTAGTAATATCTCATCCTTTATCTAAAAGAAGCATATTGTTGGCTTTTCCCATGCTAATTAGGTCAACATGAGTCATCCTCACATCTCTCAGGGCTAGCCTGCAGTCCAAAGGCTCTTGTCTCAATAAAGAATGAAGAAGAGAGCCCATCATCCACCAGCATCCTTGTGGTCCTTTTAAGAACTCATTAAAAACTTTCTACCCAGCTCCCAGGCCTGTCTTTGGGGAGTTTGAGGTAGAAAGATGCGGATTCTCCCGATTAGGTAGTGTCCTGTGAGCCCGTGATTACTCTCTTACTGTTCTCATTAATTCCTATGCTTCAGCTTCATACTTTCCCGGACATTCAGCACAAACCAGCCTCATCACCGAAGTGTCCCTTGGAAACCATAGTACCTGACTGCCCTTCAGCATATGCATCTTTTCAGTGTGTCTGGGAGGTAGAGAAATGGTAGTCCCACCAATAGGATCTGAAGCGTGACACTCAGGTCTTTGGTACCTAAAGAACTGATGTCCACAGTCACCGTGTAGCAGTACTCCTTTTGTGTTGGAAAGATGTTTGTTTAGTAAGAGGTCCTCATACTAAAATTGCAGGCCAACTATGAGTCCCAAAATGCTTGGGTAGTTGTCTGAGGACTTCTCTGGTTACCTTGTAGCTCTGAAACACCTGGGGCATTCAGATTTACATCTTTACAGCTTTATACTTGTACTTTGACCAACAGACAATCCAGTCCCTGCTGGATATAGAAAGGAATTTATTCTGATTAAGGCCTTTGCGTGCTTCTGTAGTAGGAATATCAATTCTTAACTTCAGTAATGCACCGTGAGGCTTCCTTTCATAAGCTTTTCCCCTCACTCCAATCCAGTCTGTGTAGCTTCTGGACTTTTGCTGGAGCGTACAGAGTAGTGGGTAATACATGCTCTTTGACACAAGTCCAGTAACACATTGAAGATTCTCATCTGATTTACTGGAGAGGTGTTAAAAACAGGAATAAGTGTGAAGCAATTAAGCAAAATGCATGATTACTTGTCCTCACACAGACCTCAAATTAAAATACTGAACATTATTTCACTTGAATGTGTTTCCCTTGGTTTATTTGTTAAACACTCAGTGAGAATAAATTTGATACGCTGTACTTGGGGTTGGTGAGTTATGAAAATGGAAGTTTCATTGCTGTCTTGGTCCCAGAAGACAGTGTCTTTATTACCCTTTTAGTTCAGATTCTGGGCATAATATTATGTTTAAAACCATAGATCAAGCAGGAAGGCAATAGGTTTTATGTACAGCGTGCTACTTCTTTTAAAAGACGTAGGAAGCTGAACTGCTTTTCTTCATATGCTTATGAAAGCCCATTAGAAAAATTGGAATGATTCCCCTTCTCTGTATTAAACCCTTGCTGCACCTTGTTATGATACTCCATGCCAGAAGACTCACATTTATGCTACCTATAACTTTTCTAAACCACCTGCCTTAAAATAGTTATGCTAAACAACATGCACATGGTCTCAATCTTTATGGACTCATTACAACCAGCACCCAGGGTGGCAGGGAGAAGTCTATTACCCACCACGTAAGCAGGAATGATGAATTCTCTTCTCCTGAAATTGCCCTGCAGCCCCACCACAGAGCTGTTGGAGATAGCACCAGATGAACATACGCGTTAAATCCCTCTGTGCCGCATGAGACTTTGACTTGAAGCTGTTTTTAACATGAGCAAAGGCTAATCTGTAACTTACATACTTGGGAAAAATCAATCAATAAACATGCCTGTGACAATGGGATTTTTGGCAAGAAGCGCAGCAAAATCTTATTTACCTCCTCTGTGCAGCCAGCAAATATGCACCAGGGAAGCTGTTACTTTTGATGTAGATGTATAACTTAAATAATGCTCGAATGACTGGTGCGGGCATTGGCCACAGAGGATAAAAAGAAAAGCTGGATTAGCTAAAAATAGTTGTATTAAAAATCAATATATTTTCTTCCTTGAGGAAAAAGGAAAAAAAAAAAAAATCCCGAGTCTAATCTTGGACTAGAAGACTACAGGTAAAAAAGTTCAGGTCTTGCCCTTCTCATTTTTGAAAGACACTTTTCTAGTTCAAAAGGGCTTTGGTTTAGCTTCAGGGGAAATATCAAAGATTATAATTGGAAGACTTTTCTAGGTTTTCCTAGCTGGATTTCAGAAATATGGTATGTACTTAACAAAACCACACACACAACAAAAGAACAGAGCAACTTTGAAATAAACCTTTCATTCCTTCTGCTGCCATGCAGTCTATACTGTCACCCTACATTTTCCCTGAGAGGGAGGAATATGGAACAAGGGATGAAAGGTATTGGAAAAAAGGAGAAGTGCAAGATTAAAAATAAATCAAAAAAAAAGGGAAGGCATGTCGAGAGTGGTGGATTTATGCCAGCTCCTAATTTATCCTCTCAAATGGATACATCTGGAAAGATTTGTCTGTACGTAATGGTATATTTCAGAAATTAATTGCAACACAGTTGATTAGAAAGGTTTGTGGAGCTTGTAAGAGGGTGGACACCAGCAACAGCTAATTTTAATGATTGTGGTGGGTTCTGACTTTCTTGTCACTGAAAGTCATGGCAAATGAAATGCTGGCCCTACTGAAATTAGGGGAACAGTGTGGCTGACTTTGGGTGGAGGTGGGAAGATTTCACCTTGAGTAATAAGGTTTCAGCATTAATGACTGTGCAGTCATTTATGCACATGTTTTCAGTTTGACGTGGGGGGCTGTGACATGTTTTGCCATTTTCTTAAGTAAATAGTACCTTTTCCTGCTCTTGCCTTTTCTTGGTGTGTGCTTTGTGTTGCACATATTCTAATTAAGTATAGTCTTCTGGGTGCAGGTGCATTAAATATTGAGAAGGAAATACTTCAGCAGTTATGTAGTTAAAGTATATTAAACAATAAAGAACACACCTTCTTTGTATAATTCCCTAAGCCAGATGCTCATGTTTTGTAAACAAAATAAGCTTTTTAAACAAATGGTTTATCTTGTGGTAAGTTACTCACTTCACAATTATTATATATTTAAAATAAGAAATGTTTGTGTTTATATATTTTAAGAGTTCTAACCAAGAAGAGTTTTGCTATTTGTCTAAACTATTTCTGGACTGCAACATAATTGAAGACACACCAGTCGCTTTAGTCTTTTAATAATGCCTGAAAAGGTTGACAACTGCTACAAACGATCAACCGGAACCACTTATTAATACTTTACTAGACAGTAAGAAAATTTATTTTCTTGACTGTATTTTTGTGATTTCTGGTTAGAAAACAACTTTGTATGATCCAAGGCTTAAAGCATTTCTGAGCTCTCAGGAATGAGGGGGGTGATCAACCAGGTTAACTGTGAAGGATACAACACCCAGTGCTCTCAAGTGTTTGATAGATAGAGATTTCTGTGAAAATAACTAGCTCATGTGACGTCCTGTTCACTGAAAAATGGGTTTGTCTTTTAACATTTTAATGGTAAAAATCTTAATTTTGATATTGTACCCTGTATTGCCTGATAGTTTGATTCCAACTTTCCCTGAAGTGTTCCCCTTCTGCGGGACTGTCTTTCAACAGAGTTTTGATGATGACATCCCTCAGCAAGCAGCTTTTGTGTTTGAGGGGCAGTTGCTGCAGTGATTAAAAAGACTGGTGGGAGTTGGGGCTTGTGGGTTGTATTCCTTGCTCTACCACTGATTTGTTATATGCTTAAAATGCAGAGGAGCTTGTTGACACAGCTCATGATGTTTGATGTTTTACACTGACAATGCTGGTTCCCACAATCACTTTACAGGGTATCTTAGCTTGCCATTATTAACGAGAGAAGAAAAGAAGTCAGTTTCTGTCCAACTTGCTGAGAAGAGTTGGAAAAGTAACCTATGAATTTTAAATTTTTTTTACTGATTATTTAAATATATCAAAATAATTGTTTCTAGGGCCAGAACAAGTACTAGATCCAAACGTGATTACAGCCTGCTATCAAAAACTGGGTTTTGGTTTATGCTCAGATATTTCTGTAACTAAATCTAATATAGTGTTTAGTTTTATCTCCCTTTGCTTTGGGAAGTATTGTCTCACAGACTTGGCAATATTCTGCTTATTAAATCTTTCATAACCATAGAAGTCTTCCTGTTTACAATGCTGATATTTCTCAGAGGAAGCTTATTTCTAGACAAGTCCTTCATTTTCCTTTTCCTTTATTCTGAGATTTGAAAACTTCCATTGTTTCTTCTAAGACCGTGGAGAAAGATCTCAAGGTCAGTCTGTGCTACTAGTTTCCCATCAAGAACTAAACAAAGTCAGTGTTTCTGTTCTTCAGGTTACAACGTGCAATGGTCACTTGTGTGGTGTGACCAGTGTCTATAATTACGGGGTTCTGGTTTGGAGGCAACAACCTGGTCAGAACTGCTGTCCATAAAATAATAAAAACAATGGGTGGTTGCTTTATAGTATGAATATATTAGAAGTCATTATGGGACTGTGACTCACCACCGCTAACCTCTGTATCGTACCTACCTTCCAGGAACAAGACAGCAACGACCAGAGTGTTTTTTCTTCTTCTATGGGTTTTGTGGACTATAATCTTTCTCTTGTATGCTTGTTCCAAACAGTTACTAAAACCTAGAATGAAATTTGAGATTGTGACCATTTGTTCTTTACTCTCATCACCATGGTACCAGAAATTCCTGATGAGTGGAGAATGATGGACAGGTGCTCTCTAACTAATTCATGTTGGTGTCATGGTTATCTCAGATTGCAATAAAAGAAATGGTCCTTTACAAAATAATGTATCAAAAATCTAGGTAAAAGTTATATATTTTTTAGCAAAAAGGCAAAGCAAAACAAAACCTCTATCCCTAACAATGATCCATACTTAGCTTTGGTTCTCTCCCAGGACAATATCCCAAATTCCAAACTGCGTTCCATCTTTCTATCAGCGAGTGGTGACTGTGGGGAAAAAAGGGCTGATTCCACCACACAACAGCAAGAAAAATGCACCTTTGTGGGAGAGGCAGCTTTAAATCTCCCTCAGACCAAGGAGAGGGACCAAACTGAAGTACCCAGGGGATATAATTTAACCATTCCGCACAACCTGTGATGGAGGCAATATCTTCTCTGCAGCTGGCTGCATATTTGAAGAGAACTATTAGGTCTACTTTTTTGCAAAGCTCCCAGGAGCAGGCATGCAGCAAGCCTGGCCATTCTTGGGCCTTGGGGGATGAGAGCAGGACACATCTTATTTTGTGAAACCCTGCAAAACTAAGAGTTTTGCAGCTCATTTTCACTCTGAGTTTTTTTCTGGATACATGCCTGGAGACACTGAATGCAAAAATATCATAGAGTTACCTTTGGCCTTTGATATCTACAGGTTTATGCAGGAGCTGGTGAGGGGTTCAGGCCATCCTCAAAATTATTATATTGTGTGAAAAAGTTAGGTGCAATCTGAAATGTTATTTTTAGCTGTTGTCATCAATTATGCTGCAGAACCTGATTCTTGTTCCCTCCATGTTCCAGGAAAATGCAGGCTGTCTGCAGAGTTGGAGTTGTGCAGAAACCTCCACTGGCTCTTTGAGTTCAGGTCATGACTATAGGTATGTCTGAGTTCAAGTAATTCTTCATCTTTGCATGAGGAGGTAGGGAAGATTGGAGACAGGGAGTGCATTTGATAGAATTAAGGGGAACAAAAGGGCAGCTTTGCTATCATGGCTTTAGACAAAGAGAGGAACTAAAAAGAATTATGGTGACCTGAAGTTGCCACACAGTCTGCTTTAACTCAGACTTTTTTTGGCAGACTGGTAGGGGTAAAAAAAAAAATAAATCAATATTCTATTCTAGGTGGCAAATGTTATATGGTTTTGTCTTACCCATTATTTCTAAGGCATGAAATCGGCATCTAACAATGCAACCTTTGCCTTGAAATCAGATGTTTTGGAGGAAAGTTCATCTCTTGTGAAGAAAAAGGGGAAAATGTAATTTCCCTTCTAGTTTCCTGTTATTGCTCACCTCTCCCTCCCCTTCCAGGATCTGAAAGATTGCACTCCTGTAAAGATCGCTTTTACTGCTTCACTTAATTTGCCGGATGACCATAATCTTCTCTGACTTTTTCCATAATCAGTCCATCAGAGAAAATGCCTCTTGCACCCTCCTAGGACTTCACTAGGGAAGGAAGGTGGGAGGAAGAGCAAAGGTTGAGCTGACTACAGGAGTGATGTGCTCTTGCAGTTGACGGTGGGAGGCTTTTTTCCTCCTTTGCAATAACATTTGCTGCTATTGGAACTGTCAGCAAAGTGAGGAAAAGCAATTAATATTTTTGCCTCTGTCTTTCACAAAATCCTTACTTTCTGCAAGCAAAGCTTTTGAAAGAAATCATAGTTCACCTTGAGAAACGATAAGAGAGAAAAGAATTGTAAGAACTTTCTCTGTGTCCTTTGCTCATTAGCAATGACAGACTGTGGAGGAAAGATATCCCACAGCACAAGTTTTGTAAATACAACTGCAATAAGATCTAATTTCAGGACAAATAAAATCAGAAGAGGAAGCTAATTGGACATTTCTTTCAAAGGCTACTTTGTCTTCAATTTTGTTTTAACAAAGTCAGCCAAAAATTTGAGAAGCCTGAAATAGTAACACAGGAGAATTATTAGACTTTGTGTCAATTAGGTGGAATGCTTTTTAACTAAACATACCTGCCCCTTTTGCGGATTTTGCTCAGGGAGGTGGAAGTCTGCCCCTGTGAGTGACTCGCCAGAGTCCCATTACCAGTACATTTATTCTGTTATGTGCAGAACTAATGCGTCCTAAGCCAAAAGGGACACAGCAGGAAGCTGTCACCTCAGCTCTGGACAGTCAGATCAAATCAGGCAGTTTGTTTTTCACAAGGTGATGCACTTCTTTGGCTCCCGTTGCAGTCCTGAGTTGCCTTTCTCTAGGGCACTAGGTATCCAAGTAGGCAGGAGAGTGGTGCCCTCAGAGCACCCCTTCACTGTGTGTCCTGGGAAGGGCTGTTTGTCCAAGTACCTGCTGGTCCAGTTTCCACCTAGAGCTGGTATCACATTTGTTGGGTGATTCTGGTCTCTTCCAGAACCCGGACAAAATCACTCCTTACGTGCAAAACCAGACAGGTATGTGTAAATGACTGGAGACCATAACAAACTTACAACAAAAATTGATTTCTACCCCAGAGAGTGTGCAACAGGAAGACTTCCATTTCCAGTCTGATCATCTGTGTGGGATTCTCACGACCAGCGTAGCAACTCTGCCATTCAACTATTCAGAACTGAATTTCCCACCTATGCCCTACTGCAATTCATAGGAGTTATGTATCTAAGTATCTTCAAGGTGAAAAGCTTTTAGAAAGTTACCAAGCTATTTTGGAGGGGAAGGGAGGAATTTGTTTTAAATTTTCCTGGCATTGATGTAACCGGAATTAGGGCTTCATTCTTGTTCCTTAAAGCCTCCACTTCTGCTGTATTAAATCTGCTTAAACTTGAGATATTTAGCAACATAAATAAGAATGTAAAGGGAGTGTCAGGAAACCCAAGTTGTGTTCATGATCCAATTTTCCTAAGCATTAAGTAGGTGCCTAACAAAAATCACCCCCTGCTTGTATTGCATAGGTGCTCAGTAAGGCTCTCTTAATTGCTTTCATTACAGATGATGCACAATTCCTGGTTCATTTACAAGCATGTTAACTTTTCTATATAAATTTCTTTGAAATGAGAGCTTCCCTCAAAAATATCTTAGCTCTTTGGGTCAGTTCATATGCAGCCAATGTCTTTGAGATGGAAATAGTTCCTTTTTTAGTGAAAGGCCTTCAAGCTGTGCCTTCAACGTCTGCACGTGGGATGGATAATGGTGCTTAAAAACTTAAGCAGAACATTAGTAAAGAGAAAGAATTTTCTGTAGCTCACTGGGTTTGTAAAGTATCTGCAACCACGTCCAGCCTGTTCAAACACCAGCCCTAGTAACAAATCTTCAGCTGTGCTTGGTAAGAACAAATGAGGTGACAAGGTTCAGATGAGCCAAAAGTTTTATAATCTATTCCCTGCCCCTCCTCAAACATCAGCTTTCCTCCTCTTGTCTAATTCTGGCTACTCCTGTAAGAATTGGGAACACATGAATCTCTGCAGCTTTCACAGCAGCTGGGTAAGGCTGAAGTGTTCACCTGGACGCCTCTTGGTGCCATGGTGTTCTGTGGGCTCACGGCTAGATGACAGGCTCAGTGTGTGACCTAATGTGTGCCCTAACCTACATGACTGTCTAGCACATTTCATGAGCCACCCTTCTCTCCGTGGCTACTCCTGCAGCAGCTCGTGCCTCAGTGATTTTAACAAGTGGAGACCTCTGATTTCCCAGTATGCTGCTTCTGAATAAAGCATGTAATCAACATAACTTACAAAATTGAAAACAAGTGCTGAACATTAAAAGTTCTAACTGAATCTAAAGGGAACAGAAGAGTTTCAGAGCACACCTTTTAAAGTCTGTTGCACGTGGTTTCTTTCTGTGCTAAGTTGAGAGTTCATAGGACCATATTGAGCTTTACTTCTTTAAAAGTGAAGTTTGGTAAGATCCTGGGGTGCAAAATTCTGTAGGAATTTGGAGTCTCTGTAAAACTTTGACCAGATAGTCTCATCTCTTCATAGACATAGGAGAGATGACAGTTTATGAAGTTCTCTCTGGATTTCCTGCACTGTGTCTCTGAAACAGACTTCAGGCATGGATTCTGTAAGAGTTGAGGGTTACAAAGTACTTTCCAAGCTGGGGATTGTATTTTGTAGTGATCTCGATTTTATTTATTTTATTATTATTTTTTTGCTCCAGTTAATTTTTAGCTGAGTGACAGCTATAATTAATATATTTTTCTCAAGAATACATTCTTAAACAGACTAAGGGGTTAATATAACATATTTTTCTGAAAAGAATTCTTATGGGTTTTTTTTTTCAACAAAACCAAACAAATATATAATTATTTAAAAGCAGGAAAAACCTTCTGAAAAGCCTAGTTGTGTGTGTGCTGCTGAGAAATTCATTGAAAAATTGTAGGGAATGGAGGCATGATAAGGAATTGAGGAAAGGTGGCTGCCTTTTTCATCTGGCTCTAATCAAGACTCTGACAAGATCTTTTCATGAGTTCCTCAGGCTGTGGAGCTTGCAAATTTTGAAGAAAAAAGTAGCACTGCAGGAGGGTTTAATTTGTTCTGCGTTTGTTTGTTGAAATGTTACCAGTTGGACTATTCTTTGTGCTGCCTGCTGCTTGTTTTGTGCTATTTGATTGCAAACCTGCAACCTGGGTGAAGCCACTGACCCTGTTCCATCCTTTCAGCTTCCCCAGGGCTGGGGCTGTTGGACGATGCACCTCTCTTGGGGCACCTGTCAGCAGCAGGGCTTGGCGAGACTTTCATCCCTCCTCCCCAGGCCACCCACAGAAGCTGGGGCAGGAGGACATTATCCTGGCTGGTGGTGAGTGCCAAATCCATATTGTTATGCAAAAGAGCCATGAGGAAGCAAGGAAATAGTCGTAATTTGGAGAGGTTTGCTGACAGTGCAGGTTAGACCTTTGCTCAGGGCTGTGCCTACAAAGTTTCTACCTAGTCTTTCCATTAGATAACAAAGCTTTTGTATAATATGTGCTTTAATTCAATTATGGATTTCTTCCTTGCCACAGTCTCTGCTATAAAACCTGAGACCATACCAGTACACACAAAAACATTGAAAGAGGGTTATTTCGCTCAATATTTTGTAGCATTTTTGGGTACATCTAAGAGTTTATAGGTAAAGCTCAAAAGAAACTAATGACTTCACTGAATTTTCGTAGAATCATAGAATGGTTTGGGTTGGAAGGGACCTTAAAGATCACAGAGTTCCAACCCCCCTGCCACCAAACCACGTTGCTCCAAGCTCTGTCCATCCTGACCTTGAACACTTCCAGGGATGGGGCATCAACAACTTCTCTGGGTAACTTGTTTCTGTACCTCGCCACTATCACACTGAAGAATTTCTTCCCGATAGCTAATCTAAATCTCCCCTCTTTCAGTTTAAAACTGTTACCCCTCCTCCTATCACTACACTCTCAGAGTAAGGCACTTTCCTTGCCTAAGTAAGAAAACTGAACATGTCTCTGTATGAATTGTGCAGTGATGGTGAGTTGCAGATAACAATTTCTTCTACTTTCACATTGTGTAATTTTGAACCTGAGACCTGGGCACAAGGTGAGAATTTACCTTATTTGTCACTACACAATTCAGCTCTGTCATTTTCACCACTAATGGGATTTTGTGACTGAGTGACCTTGTTAATACAGTGATATGTTGCCTGCCATATCATCAGTAATGATATTCTAAATAATAAAAGGGGGGAGGGAAATGCTGGCTGAAAATATAGTGGAAAAAAAATGCTAGTTTCTTTCTATACTTTTCCAGGAAAAGATCTTCCATTATCTTAAAAAAATATATTACTTTAAAATCCTACTTAATGTGATGAAATAGTTAAAGCACTGCTCTTCTCTAGCACAATTTGACAAAATAGCTCTTTAGAGATGATCTTGGGGGGAAAAAGGGCCATCAATATGAAGCAGATCCTTTCAACATAGCAAAGCCCGTCATTAGACTGGGAGGATATTATGATGCCAGTTGCCAAGAGAAAAAGTTCTCTGAATGAACTTTAGATAAAATCATGTTTTTTTCAGGTATTTTTTATTTCTTAAGTTATATAGGTTAGCATCTCTGCCTATTTTAGTGATAAATATTGTTCTTATTGAAGTAATACTAAGTTTCACTATTTCGTGTATGCCAAGGTTATATGTAGACTACACAGTTAGGAGTGACCTAATGACTTTAGATATTGAATAAATAAGAAAAGGGAGAAAAAGTACAGGGAAATGAGGTCACAACCAAGACTATTGAGTTCCTGTCCAATGCTCCATTTAGCAGATCACACTGCCTCTTTGATTCACGACTAAAATCTCCAAGGAAAGTTTATGTTGCCGTCTGTTGGAAGGATGTATGAAACGATGTTGGAATCACATTCATCACAGTTCCATGTCTTGCACAGTGGAGGAGGAACAGAGGGTATGTGGATCTGGTCAGGATTGTATAGGCAGAAGTGCAGAGAGGGACCTGAAAATTCCTCTAATTATCACTCTCTCATAACAAACCGTGAGAATTGTCTTCAGAAAGCCAACAGATTAATTCAAAGGCAGACATTTCAGAAAAGAAAGCAAGAGGGTTTATGGGATTAGTGGTCTGTGAGGGGGATGCCAGTATCAATGAGCAAGTCTCCATTGCTCAGTGAAGCATTGTGGTAGAGCTGGAGCTTTCCTCTGCTAATCCAGCCTGATGGCACAGGGCAATGTCTTGCTGAGGTGCTGGCTCTGATCAAAAAGCAGGACAGCTGCACTGATAGTGAGCAAAGATCTTGCTAACACAGGAGTCTGGCTGTGCTGCCTCTGGCACTGTGGACATATCCCTGAAAAATCATTTTGACACTCATATGGTAGTACTTTCTGTTGGATGCAAAATCCTTTGTAGTGCCAGAGCCTTTTTTTTGCTTGTGGAGATGCTGTGTATTTTATGAGACAAGAAGGTGGTTTACTGAAGTTTTATACATCTCTGGGGGTCTAAAAAAGCGAGTGAGTTTGAACATTTGAATCCTACCTGAATTCCTGCCTGGTGTGAAAATACCCTGCCCAGTTGGTTCACCTGGAATTTTTTTTGTTGGATGCAGTACTTAGAGCTGGTTATGCATAAATAGCAAGTATTCAAGGAAGGAGGAAACGTGCATAGTATTTATTACTGGCCCATATTTTATGTATGCTTGCAATTTCTTTTTAGGAATTCCTAACAAACTGTAATCAACTGATCCGTATCCACATCCTCCTGGATAACTATTAAAAAATGATAGCTAAACAAGTAATGGTCAACCGGCTTTTGCTATGTCCTTGTTAGATTATGTATCCATTGCCTGGAAGAGCGAACGGTCTATAAAGAAGTACTGGAACACGTTGCCTGGAGAGGCTGTGGAGGCTCCATCCTTGCAGATATTCAAAACCCAGCAGCCCTGAGCTTTAGCTGGCCTTGCTCTGAGCAGGAAGGTGGAGTAGATGATTTCCAGAAGTGGATATTCCTCTGTTGTTAACTGTGATTTTCTTATTTTTGAGCATTCTTCAATAAATCATCCTGCACAGAAAATGACAGAATTGCTTTCTGAAAAGAAAAATAACTTGACATATAGGCTGCTTCCTAGGGCAAGACCCCATTCTAATGAGATATGTTTAAATTTAGGCATGGAGATTGTGTAGCCCAAAAAGCAGGCTTGGCACTTTAAGTAAATGGATACTGTTATGCTTGAATATAACTTCCTTAATTGCTTTGTTGAAACCCAAGAAAGAAAATAAGAACTTCTTCATAGAAAACATACAAAATTTTCCCAAGTAAAATATCTGTCTTAAGCATTGTTTGAATATTAAATAAGGAAGTCTAAGATTAAATTTATGCAGAAGCTTCTATAAAATGACTAATCTTCTGGGATTTTCCTAAAAAGAAAAATGGAGAAGGAAAATCTAGTCAGCCTTCTGCTGTTTGCTGTCAGTTTTCAATGGCTTGAATTCCTGAGTATCCATAAATGTCTTTATAGACTAAGTCTTAACTAAAATCTGAACTACTTGCGGTCTTGTTGGGAGGTAGTTTGTTCATTCTGTCTGTCTGTCTGTCTTTGTCTTCCTTTTTTAAGTCAAAATAGTTCATCATAAACAACTTAGTTTGCCAGCCACCATTTGGGCCAAGTGTTGGTGTCAAAAAGGGTTGTTAAATACACAGTGCCTGCCAAATCTGCATAAGTCTTAACAGACAGCTCTAATCCTTCATGGTCCACTGACTTTACCTTTATGAGTTCTTTTGATTGGTAATTGAGAGAATAAATCTTTGAAGAACTTACATAAATGCAAAAAAGAAACCCCATTAAGATTCAAACAGTGAAGTGCCTGCTGGCGTAGTTTATATGGTACCTTTTCAGTCCTTTTACCATTTAAATTCATTTTACCAGACACAGATTCAAGATTGGCATTCAGTTATAGATTTTGTTTTCTTCTGCAATGTCAGCTCCACCCTCTATACTTTATCTTTTAATAGCAGCACAATAAGTGAACTGTTCCGAGAACCAGGTTGTTCTGAAGCACTTTGCAATATTGCAGATGAAAAACTGAATAAAAAATTCAGTGTACTGAGGCACTTTGTCCTCCCTGTTTCTAAGTTAAAAAGATGAGGCCTTCCTTCTAGTCAATTTTAGTCCTTATATTGAGTATAGGACTAGTTAGTGGTAGACTACTAGTCCTCTTGCTAATGATGAAACGGAATGAGCTCTGACTTGGTGCGAATTTTTAGTGAAATCATTTTGAGGGATTTCTCAGAAAACTGTGGATCATTGCATTGTTTTTATATCAGTGTAACAGTTATAACAGCAGTACTGTAGCAACGTGCCTGTGATAGTGCACTATTCAAACTTCTGTGTTACAGGAGATACCACATAGGGTAGACAAAAGTATAATTTTCCAACTGATACCCTGCTCACCCTGTGGGATTGTGGCTGTAAAACTTGCAGAAACTGCATATTCACTTTGCAAATAGACAATTCCTGTTTATTCAGGCTAATTTACTTAGTGACTGTTCTCTAATATACAAGGTTAGATACGACTACTGTAGAAACAGCCATGTTTGTGCTGTAGAATTCATTGTTCCCTGTCTTTGATATTGAACAGGTCATAACCTGTTTGTAGGGCAGGTGAAATATGAGTATCAAGTCTTATTTTTATCTGCTGACTCTGTGGATAGCATTAGAAAATACTCAAATGCAGCCCCAGTGGAAAGACTGTCATGTTCCAAACCTAACCTCTTCTTTAAAAAAAATAATCAGAGCTAGAACTTGAAAGGGGAAAGAAATACTCTCCTATTTCAGTGCACAAAATCCAGGCATGGACCAGACGGTTGTCATGATAAATGCTTCAGTAACTGGATAAACAATAATTGGGTAGGAATTCTTAAATTTTTTTGCAAGAACCTATGATGAGTTTGAAGATCTTGTGTGTCCAGTGCCTCACAAATCAAAACCCAGGAGAGGAAAGTCCTGACTTAAACAACCGATAGAACTGTGATACCAAAACAGAGGTACCTTTCCGTTGATACAGGCTGCGGAGAAAGAAAGGCACGGAAGTATTTTTATTTCTGAGTTTTTCAAGGAATTTCATACTCGTGAGGATATCAAGCTGGTAGTTGCAAAGAGTGAAAGGTTTTGTCTGGCCAAATACAGCTTATGTAACAGTAGTGCAAATTTTGCTGTCCTGACACATCAATGTCTGCTGCTCTGCACAAGGAGGGAGATCATCAGCGGGTGTTGGCAGGATGTGACCTGGCTGTCAGGCTGATACGGCATGTCCTCTTAGTGACAAAACCTGCAGCTGGTAGGGCTTTGGTGAAATGGAATTCACTTTGCGGAGAAGGTCATCCCAAATTCTAAATATTGCAAAAAACTTGTTAACACATAATGTAAATTAGTCATAGCTTTCATCCAGTCCTCTGTGTCAGTAATTTTCACTCCAAATGGCTGCTACGTTTGACTTATTTAACTTTTCTTCTTTTTTTCTAGTGATGGAGTCCTCTTCTGCCTTCTGTGTCATACTACTTGCAAGCAACAAGAGATGTTTCAGGTCTTCTAGTAAGGAAAAATCAGACCAGGTCTAGATCCTGCTGAATTCCTGCTGTAGACTGCTTTATCTGCCCACACTGGCAGCAGTCATAAGATGAGATGACCCAGCACAGCTCCTTCTTCTAGTAGTCCTGGTGAATCACAGAACTGTCAGAGTTGGAAGGGACCTCTAGAGATCAGCTAGTCCAACTCCCCTGCTAAAGCAGGATTGCCTAGAGCACGTTGCTCAAGACTGCATCCAGGTGGGTCTTGAAGGTCTCCAGAGAAGGGGACTCCACAACCTTCCTGGGCAGCTTGTTCCAGGTCTCTGTCACCCTCACCATAAAAAGCTTTTTCTCATATTTGAATCGAACTTCCTATGTTCCAGCTTGTCTGCCCCTCATCCTGTCATCCTGTAACTGGGAACCACTAAAGAGTCTGGTTCCATCCTCCTTCAACCCACCCTTTAGATACCTGTAAGGATTAATAAGGTCTCCCCTCAGCCTTGTCTACTACATGCTAAGGAGTCCTAGCTCTCTCAGCCTTTCCTCATAAGGGAGATTATCCAGTCCCTCAATCATCTTTTTTGCCAGGCTCATCTCCAGTGTTTGTGCTCAGACACAGACTTTGTGCTTGGAGACGGTGGCTCTGAATCCAAAGCTGACCCAGAGAAGGGCTCACAACCCCCACTGAAAACCCTACACCAAGCAAACCTCCACTCTGACACCTACTTCACTGTGTCCACAGCAAGAATTTGGTGACAGTAACAATACCATGAGATGAAACTCATCGCAAAATTCTGGTGGCATTCTTAATGGGAGCTTTAGTGAGGTCTTGAAGACCCTGATGTCAAACTTCCCAGTACTCTGACAATTGCAAAAATCATTTTCTGAACAAGGTCTTTTTGGAAAGCACTAACTTTAGCAATATTTAATGTGACAG
>VXBW01005151.1:0-19727 GCA_013400375.1 Thinocorus orbignyianus | reverse complement strand
AAAAAAAAAAAAAATCACAAAGATTATTTCTTAACATTTGTCTTTTAGTAACGAAAACTCCAATCATAAAAATATTTCTCAGCTAAAAACTTCTAGTTATCCTCTTTCTTCAGTTAAAAGTGTATGAATCACAGAATCACAGAATCACCTNCAGACTGAACAACCCCAGCTCCCTCAGCCTCTCCTCATAAGACCTGTGCTCCAGACCCCTCACCAGCTTTGTTGCCCTTCTCTGGACGTGCTCCAGCACCTCAATGTCTTTCTTGTGGTAGGGGGCCCAAAAGGAATTATAAACCTTCCAGGCAGCGTGCATAGGTAAATCATTTTAATTCTCTCTGGCATTCAGCATAAACCTGTTGTGCCTAACTGGTGAGAGTTCATTTCTAGTGGTCCTGATGGAGGTTGAGCATAATGTTTGGGATCAGAAGCTCCATTTTTCTCTCTGAGGTATTCTTGAATCTCACTGGTAATTCATACAAGTATGAATTCAAGCGAAGTGCCAGTGTGGCTCACCAGTCAGTCTTTGGACAAGAGACAGATCGTACATCATCTGAGGGCATTTGAACCACAATTCTTTGACAAAGAGAGAAGTCTGTTCTTGCACATTTTGGAAAAAAGTACTTTACTCGGCTTTGAAGTGCACATCTGGAAACCCCTGTTCTCCTTCCTGCTGTTTTGGCAGCTGTTAGTGCCAGATGTGCACAAACACCTGGCTTCCTCTCTGGGCTCTGAGCTCCGGACTTGGCTGATTGCCTTCCTCGTAGGACCCATGAGAGGCTGTAGAACCCTGTCTGCCAAATGCTTTCATCACTTTGTGCTCCTGAAACACAGAAACGAGTTGTACTGGGGCTGTTTGATGGCAATGTGCTGCAGGAGGTAACACAAGGAAGCAACAAGCAGGAGAATTTTTTAAAAGGAAGAAGGGTTGTACCAGGTATAGACAGGTGAGATTGGTCCCCTTTTCAATTTTATGTTTCCTGCCAGTTTGCTTAGAGAAAAACAAAACAGACAGTGCCTTTCCTACCAATTAACAACTCCCGCAGCAAATTTTGACCTGACATAAATAACATGGTATAATATGCAATCTATGTCAGCAACTTCATTTGCTATTAGCAAATGGGTACTGGGATACTGAATGATGATTCATGATCAGGACACTGGGGAAAATCTCTGTCAAATGCAATATGGCAAGTCCCACTCTGTTATGTAGGAAATGCTGAAAAGGTCTGAGGCAATGAAGCTGGCAAATTTGGAGCACAAAACATCTGGAAAACCAGAGGGGAAACGTTGGCCCTGGGGACATCAGTGAGAGTTTTTATATTGGTTTCCAAGGGACCAGGTTTTCACTCTGAATTTTACAGGAAAAAGATAGAAATAATAATAATAATCAGAGAACTCATGCATGGAAAAGGGAATTTGGCTTTTCCCTGGACCAGCAGACGCACGTTGTAAGCATCTCATCTCCAAATCTGCACTTAGATGGACTGCAGGAATTCTGCCAAAATGACTCTGTGAAAGCAAGCCAAACACATCTCTAGCAAGGGCAGAACAGTCCCAGTTCTGCCTAATGGATGCCTCCACGTACAACAGCCGGATGGATGCGTTAGAAGTGTGCCTGTGCACATTACAGACTCATGGGGGAATGTTTCTGTGGAAATATGTGCTTTCCAAGCCCCTGTCAGTGTGGAATGGAAGTGGGCTTGCTGTAAAAAATTCTGTGAATTGTGTTTGAATATTTCAGTCTTTGAAGTGGATGCTGTGCTTCATGGAGGTTAGAAACTGCCAGAAGAACCAGATTGACCATGTCCAGAGAATCCAGAAGGTATAATGCCTAAGAACAGTTGTAAGATCTCTGAGAACTACATCCTTTTTAGGACATGCTTGAGTTTAGACATCTGCTGGATAATCTGTACTTCTGGAAGGCTCCCTGCTCTGCAGGGTTTGTCTCTCCAACTCTGAACCAAACCCAGCACTGTGTTGATACTCCTCCTAAATTGAAATGCAATTACCATTGTATGATGGATTCACGCTACGCATTTTTAGCAACATACTTATCCCCATTCATTATCAGCGTCCTTTATGATTGTACAACGTTCTTTATCTCGTCGTTGAGCACATCAGCAGGACTCCCATGAGTTATTGTTCTTTGGCTGTGACTGAACCAAAAGGCACCACAGTGCAGTCCTGATATCCCTGTTGTTTAGGGACTTGTTGGAATGCAGTCATCTCCTGCACTTGGTCCTCTTTTCCAGCTCCTGTGAGTAAAGAGCACGTGATATACCCAGATCTGGACATTTGAAAATATTTCTAGACAAGTTTAAATGGAAGCTCTGTTTCCTGGTTTCTACCACACTCACTTTTGGTCTTGATTTCATCTGTATTGACTTGTAATAAAATCTTTGCTCAGTGACTGACCTTCAAACTCTCCTGCCCATAGGTGCAGTTGCCTTCAAGAGTGTTTAGTGGACTTCTCTTCCGAGACACTCAAGGACCAGAATGTACTTAACCCTGGTGGGGTTAAGATGTAGGCACTGAGTGCTATTCATTCTGCCTAACATCCAAGAGCTAATCGTCCCACAGAAAAATACTGTTCTTTTTGCTTCTTGCAAGCCTCCAACTGCAACTGTACAATTATGCAGTGCCACTTCAAAATCTGGGGCCATTGACATTTAAACAGCTCCCGAAGTGTTACAGCCACCGCCTGAAAAGGCAAAGGGTGGGAGGGAAGCCTCTGAAATCAGTATGGTTTGGTAATCCTTATAATATTAAGTTGCATATTAAGACTGTTTTATCATAGGGTTTCGGCACTGCTACATCAATCCCTTCAATAACAGTAGGTTCTTGTCATAACTCCACAGGATATTTTTATTATTTAGGTTGGGAAAAGTGCAATGACATCCCTCAGGATTTAGAAGACAATTGCCAACAGCCAATAACTAGATGTTATCTTGCAAGGTGGAAACAAAATATGCATGAGGTTTGAAATGAGGAGGGTGACAATCTACATTCAGGATTTGTTATCAGCAGAAATGTTTATAACCTACTTCTGTACCCTAGCTGTTATAACACCCTTGTTTCTTTTGAAAGGAGGTGCTTCAAGCCATTTATTTTCTGCGTTAGCTATATGATAGTAGAAAGATGGCAGATGAGGCAGGAAGAAAACAGGTAGATTTGTGTGTGTGTATGCACCAACACTCATGTAGAAAGAATTAGGAAAGGAGCGCCTAATGGCTGCTGATGGATGTTGAATGTATAAAATACTTCTATTGTATGTATTATATTCTACTATAAACTCATCATCTCCTTGCTTATACTCTCGAGAGCAATGGTCTCACCTTTTCCCACACTACCTTTTCTAGAGGTTTAAAAATTAAGATACTTCTAAAAGATCACTTTTTTTCCCAGCTCACCATCTTGACCTTTTACCACACATGGAGTGCCAGTCTTCCTCACCCCTCCAATGCGCAGGTTGGGGAGGCTGGCTGGGCAAATGGGAAATGGTCCCTGACCCCACCACTGTGGGTGAATGTATAGGGGAGGGCTTAGGACAGGCCTTTTCAATGTGGTGGGAACCTCTGGACCGTTTGAGGAGGAGGTTCAGGCAGTTGGGAAGCGTGCTTTGAGAGTCTGTAAAGGGGGTGAGGGCATCAGCTGGGCGGTTCCTGGAGCCTGGTGCCCATCACATCTGACCTTCGTGTTCATGCAGACGCAGCTGATCTTCCCTGTCCACTTCAGTTGCACCTTCCTGTGTGTTTCTAATTCACCTTCACCTCTTCCTCTTTGTTTGTTACAAGATGGGGTGAAGTTTTGCTTTGATGCGTGGGTGCAGGGCAGGTTGCTGTGACCATTCCACCAGATGAGGTGACCAAGAGATGGCCAAGGGTGGCCAAGATGGCTACTGGGCATCTTAAAAAAACACGTCTGTGTATATATGTCACAATGCACTTGCCTCCTCTATGTAGGAAGCTCTGCATTCATTTGGAATTTAGTCCTTTGATCAGAATAAGCGTTGGCATGAAATTGCATAGTCAGTGAAATGTGTTTAACCCTTGGTTTATTTGGTAGCCATTTGCCTATGCAATTTTGTTTATAGTGTTTATTTCAAAGATTGATGGTAGCTGACAGGAGGTACTGAAACAATTGATAAAGGCAACTGACATTTTGTCAGCTGTGTGGATGACAGGAATCTATTGCTTGTGTTTAAGATGTTTTACACCAATAAATCATCCTTAATGCCAAAATTCACCTCTGACCCTTTCCAACTGGTTTTTGAAAAGTGGCTGAGAAAGGTATTTGCTTAAATAGTGAGCAATTTGCCTTAAGGAGCAGACATTTACCCTCAAAATTTTTCTCAGCAATACTATTTAACTATTTGAAACATTATCGGAGTAGTTGAATTTTGTTCATGGCAAAGTTGAGGACAAAAATACTGTTCTTCTTTTTGTATGCTCTATAAAAATGTAACTTTGTGGTGAAGACCTGTGGGGCAGCTTTTAATCTGTAGGAGGAGGAAGGCTTTGTGCAGTCTATTTTAATCATCTTTTTCTCTTTGAAAAGATGCTAACAGCCTCTGAAAAGACTGAAGACTTGTACCTGCCAAGACTTTCCACCTGTCTGTGATTCTCCAAGTGACACATACTCTAGTCCCACAATGTTATGCAAGTGATCAGTTTGATGAGCTTTTAAATCTTTGCTTCTTCGCTGCACCTCTAAGTCAAAGCAAATGCCTAAATGGTAGAGAATTCAGATGTATAAGTACTGCGTAGGCAAACTGCATGAGAGGTATGGCTTCTGTAGGTATGCTAAAACCCAGGTGGGGCGAGTCTGAGTTACTAAGGATCTATACTACCATTTGGAGAATTACCTTCTGCTTTTCCAGATGTGCTGCCTGTAGGCTTTCTAATTGCCACCCTGTTTTCCAAAGCAGGCAGTGGTTAAGCCAAGGACAGGCATGACGGGACACCTCCCACCTGTACCCATACAGCTCCTTACATGTATCTTTGTGAGACGTTGAGGACAGATTGAAAGTGATGGGATGTAGCTGAGCCCTTTATCAAACCATTGCAAGGAGTGGGGGAAGTCTTTTCCGAGACTTGACAATCGTGTGTGTTGCATTTTTTTTTGCACGATGAAATGAACATCAATGTTACTAGAATTGCCTGTACAGACACTGGCAGGGCCAGTGAACCCAGATGCTTTTCAGGTTGATATGTCGTGGAGCTATCTTCTTCCCCTGGCGTGCTTTTCACTTCTTGGTACTCTTTTTTCCATCTGAACTTGATGTTGTCATGTAACAATAAGAAGGCACTTCTCAGAAATGTAAATGTAGAAAGAGACGGAATCAGTTCAGTTCCTCAGGCTAGATTTTGGGTAGGTTACACAAGGGTAGACCAAGTTAAAGGTCATATCCAAATACAGTCCGTATTGAGTGTCACTATACCCAAACAAACCCTTGGTGCTAATCAAGCAAAAGCAATCAGTAACAGAAACAAGGATTGGGGAGAAGAGAAAATTCATCTTGAGCTTAAATACAGCTGATTGTCTCTTTCTACTGCCACATTTACAATGGAGCTGCATGGGATTATTTTAACAGTCTCAACTATCTTGGATTAATTTATTTCTATGGTTTTTTTTAATCCATAGGGTCTGTACAACATGTTTAATAGATCTAGACATAAATACCAATAGAAATCTGCTTCTGCAGAATGGGTTTTATGAATTTTTTGTACACCTCTCTGCTGAACCTCCACAGCTTTCCATGACTGGTATCTTTGCAGTGCTGCAGGATAAAGCCCCATTAGGGTCTTGCTGTGCACCAGCACATGGAGTGTATTTATTAAAATGGCTTGGCATTTAGACTTTTTCCACTGGCGCTAATATGAACCATGTCAGGTTACATCAGGCTGCGTTACATCACATGGCTTGATGGGACTTGACATGACCTGCCATAGCACAATGTATGTGTCTCCTTACATCAGAGACAAAGAGAAACACAGCTTAATAAGGAGTAATAATGCACAAAACACAAGGACTTTATTGCTGCCTCTGATCAGAGGCAGGTAGCACATGTTAGGCTTCTGGCACATGTTTAATTGCGAGTTTTTTGCAGTAAACTCCCATCTTGCTATTTGTAGCCTTATGTGTAACTATAGATCTGTTGCTAGGTCAAGGATCACTTTTTATCATTCCCTCTTGTAAATATATTGAGGATGCAATAACATAATAGTTCAGGCGTTTTGCCATCCTAAGTGATTCAGTTTACCATTCTGGCCTGTAATGTTCTCATTTTCTCCTTCCCTGATCTCTTAATTTGTATTATTGGAAAAAGTGTTGTACTTAGCATGGCTTTCAACTTCTATTTTCAAAGTTTCTTTCTGCATCTCTAATGCTATATTCTATCTGCTCTGTCATCTTCTTGTAATCTACCCACTGTTCAATACTTAATTAAAAAAGTTACTTAGGTATGGTTGAGTGACCTTTATTGAAATTCTACCAGTAACTCTGTTCTGATTTCTGTAGTTTTAGTGAATGCTTGCATAAGCATTGGTTAGAAAAGTAAAGGTCTTGGAAAGATATGCTGATGTCTTGCAGGGAAATTCTCCATACCTATTGTGGAAGAAAATGCTACCAAGATATATTTCATAAAGGGATTTTGGGGACAAAGAAGGGCAAGTCCTTCACCTCCATGAATGAGGTGAGAGTGAAGTCTCCATTAGACACTCTAGAGATGAGCTGCTTTTGATGCTGAAGGTCTGTTTGTCTTCTTCAGCTGGAATCATCTCTTGGTGTTACACGTTTTCATCACTTTGAGGCACACATCTGAGACTGGGGACCATAAAAGAGGAAGAAATGGACATTAAATAGTCCAGAGGTCCTCAAGGTTTCATGTGGAACCAGTTAGGTGAGATTTACAGCAACCCCTCAGAATGCTGTACTGACCTGATTCAGATGATTCTTGAAAGAGGAGGGGAAAAAAACAACCAATTTTGCTAAAGCAAGACAGTTTACACAAGTTCTACTCCTGACCTACTTTTCTTGTATGGCTAGGGAATGTGTTGGTGAGAAATTGTATTTGTGCACCAGCTTACCTTGGTAAAACTCAGAACCCACCTAGTGTACTAGAACATGAGACAGGTATCAAGAGATGTCTGAGGTGCCCAAGGATAGGCTGTGATCAGTGCTTGTTTGCTGAATACCAAGGCATTGTTCTATAGTAGCATGGCTAGATGGCCACGAGTCACAGTCAGTTTGTGGGTTTTTTTGTTTGTCTTTTGGGTGTGGGTTTTTTTTAAATATATATGAAATTCCTTAGGAAAACTCCAGCAGGATCTGTTCTTCTAACATTGAGCTTTTGAAATGCCTGCCTGGTGTTGCAGTTGTTCTGGTAGTAAGCTCATCATTTAAAATCTACATCCAAATGAAGCTGAGCCCCATTTGGCTTTTCCCACTCTGAGGTTAGGTAAATTTGGGTAAGGAGCAAGGCATATTGCATGCACACCTTTTCTGTACCCAAATTAGTTTATTTCTGGAAGAAACCATGGCCTGCAGGAATAGGGTATGCTCTAAGGTCTTTTTATAGGCTGGGGTCAGAATGCTGCCAGCGTGTTCACTAAAAGACCAGGACTGTGGAAGGTCTCACAGGGATCACTTACCCCCAACAAGTGTAGCAGGACAGAAGTAGCGTGGAGTATTTCTTGAATTTCAGGCTGTTTGACCAAACGGACTGTATTGTAACTGGATATGCAAGCTGGATCATCAGTTGTAGTTACCCTCAGATGCTTCAGAGAAGGTGCAAGATTGCAGTCATCAAATGGAGGATAGCAGTCCAGTGGGGTCAAGCCCTGGATATTTATCCGTGTTCTAGGTCTTGGCATTGACTGGGTCTTGTTACTTATATATATGTCTAATCTCAGTTTAAAGCCTTTTCATATCTCTTCATTTAAAGGGAAAAAAAAGTATGGGAGGAAATATATTTCAAGAAATTCTAATAAGAGGCACAAACCCATCTTTGCTGCCTGATATTTATAACCATAAGAAGCTGAGTGATGGCTTTGGTGTGGTAGTGATTGAATAAGTGTGGCACCTGCAAGTATTGGTAGTGAATGAATGAATAAAAACACTGGCTGCATCTAGTGAATAAAGTCTGTAACTGCCTGAACTGCTCAAGAAAATCTTACTCCTCGTTATCAGTATACAAACCAAAAATATTACCATTTCCAGGTTTATGAATTTTAAATGAACCCTAAAATTAACACTTGTATCACAGGGAAAAAATCCATATTTCAAAGAATCAAAGGAGGAAAACATGAAGCTGAGCTTATTGACTGCTTCATAAAGAAATTGAGAAACTCACATTACATTTATTCATTTTTTGACATCTTTAAATGGTAATTTCGTCTTTTAAATGTCTTTTCATTCTGTGTCTTCATCTTTCTTCTTCAAAAACTCCCTTTCAAGCTTCTGAAGATACATGATTTTCCTTTAGCATCAGGCAAAATTGTTTGGAGTATTATCCTTTAAATATATGGAAGTCAGGATCCCTCTCTTGAGTTAGGGGATGCGAGGAGGGGGGGGAATATTCAAAATCAACTACAGCAAGATGATTTTAATCTGGCATTTTGGTGATTCTGTAATTTTAGCCATATGATTCTTTTAGTGCTCTTATGCTAGAATATTCCTTATCTCATAAATACAGCATGGTATAATGAGGACTTCTGAACAGTTCTTCATTTAAAAAAATTAACAGTTTCTGCCTACTGGTATCTAAGGCAGCTTCTTCTGAAATCTGTTTCAAGAGGGAATTGTAATCTGACTTTTTACTCCAAATAGATTATGACGTTTCTAACAAAGGTCCATTCCTCCAGAAGTCTGGTATCCAGAATGACAGCAACCAGTATGGGAACCTTTTGACTGCTGAATCTTACAGTGACTACGCAAAAAGGATTTCCATTCCTCAAAATACGTGTGTTGGATTTCAGATTATATTCTTTAAGTGTTTGTAAGCCTCTGCATGAGAAAATGGTTGTTTCTTTACACTCTACTCTTCAGCCTTTCACTCGGGAAAGTTGTATAGGTGTAGAGTGGGTAACTTAGTAGTATGTTTCCTTTCAGAATTATTCAGGTTCAACCTACCACTCTCTACACTTGAAAGGTCTGGTGTGCATATTACCCTTTCTCATCTGCTTCTCTAAGGTCATCCTTCTGTGTTAACGGATGGAGCAAAAAAATGACCTTTTATTCTCTGTAAAATTAGGGCAGCTGTGGCAATTAGGGTCTGGGCTGTTTGGTAGGAATGGAGCATTTTGGCTAATTGTATTGCCAGATACTAAACTCCACTGTACCAGCTGTGCAACATAGCAGTATGGAATCTGGACTGAGGAAATTTTGAGGCAGGTACTGTTGTCATTTGAGCTCGGAACAGCTGCAATTAAATTACATTATGACAAGTGATAAGAATTGTCTATTTCGGGAAACATTTGTTTACACTTTGAATGTGTTGATCAGAAGCTCTGGGGTGACTCAGTCCTCCTTCAGGAAAAATTTTTGTCTAGACAGATGAGTATTCCTTGTGCCCAGCAGTGAGTACAACATATTCGACATCATCTGATTTTGAATTACAATAAATGGTTCAAGTCATAATTATTGATGTACCATTCTTTCTTGTTTGAATAAACAATATGTTATTACCTGTCTAGAGTACATCTTAATTGTAGAAACTCTATTAATCTTAATTTCCTCTGCTTCAATATTTAAAAGCTGGGAATGGAACTAGAATAAGAACCTTTGAGAAATCCTTTGTCTGCAATTGACAAATGGCCAGTGACTTCAATGGAGGTACACAGCTACCCTATGGAACACATAGAATCAAGGCATAAAGAGCTTGTGGAGGCTTTAGTGCTTTTCTTCCCCCAGAGTTAGCTAAAATACTGCCTTGCCTTTCCCAAGTGTTGATGAAATGGGCTGTTCAGATCTTCTGGTCTCATGGAGCCTGGTCAGGGTGGGTGTGGAGAGGGGTGTGTGTGAGAAAGAGAAAGGGCAAATCATAATTATCATCTTACAGTAATTCTTTATAAAAAACCCAACGTTGAATATCATATAGTAACATGTTAATTTAAAGTGAACCTCATATTGGCTGTCAATGTCCACTAAGAAATTGGTCTTCTATCCAAAGAAGTATCTGCTTCTATTCAGACTTGACCCATTCCAAATTGTGTTGTAGTGCCTCCCAAAACTGTTCTCTCTACTGCCATCGTGTCTGTATCTCTGGTGGAAACCTGATGGTCTAAACTCACTTGTCATAACATGTTACTTCCCCAGGACACTTGTATTCATATGGTCAGTGCAAAACACCTCTGTTAAACAGAAATGATATGGCAAATTAATCTTTCCATTCGCTTTCATCAACTGCAGGAAGTCATGTGATTTAATTTTAAGTGATATTATGAAGCTGCATCAGACCTTATTGTGCTATGCCTTCAGTCAGAACCCTTTCCATTTAGTTTTGTTTTGGTTTTTGCTTGTTTTTTTTCCCCCCCCTGCATGTATAGGAAAGGGCTTTATGGATTTGTGGTGTAAAAAGTGCCATAATTTATTCCAGCCAAATTAAACCATTTTGCTCAAGTATTTCTTCTTTTAAATCCTCTGCTCTGTTGTAGCCAGCAGTTTCACCTCACTGAAGTACAAAGTTACTGTTGTTTCATAGATTATTATGTCTCCTACTTCCAGACAGAAGCACATTAACGTAGCACTACTGTTTTCTGGCCAGTGATAATTATTGACACCAAAAAAAAGTGGTCTTGCACACGCATAAATTTTGAAGAATAATGGCATGTGCCATTTCAGCTAGTAAAGAACCTCTATTTATTTTCACTGGTGATAGCAGATGTACAGTCTGCTTCCCAGGATAGTAGTTGTAAAGGAAGAAGTGCATTCATAAACGTTTTGAAGTGTGGTTTTTGGGTTTGTTTATTCTTTTCAGTCAATTGTAGTGGAAATGAAGGCAAAAGTTTGTGCCTCTGCTGTTCTGAGGATGCTCCAGAGAAGGGCTTGAAGCAAAATCCAGTGAATTTATATCAGGATTTTTTTCATGGGTTTCATCAGTGACCTTTGGGTTAGCCCCTAAAACTGAGTTTTCTTTCCCTGGGGAAAACCAAAGTTTTTAACACCACAACGTGGGAATAAGATTGGCTTTTCATTAGCATTAGTTATTCTGGTTTTAACATTTAAGAAAGTAAAGTAGATTGAGCAGACACATAGATAATCACCAATCTACTTCACAATGATTTTTAAAATATTTTGGAGGGCTATAATGACAAATACCTTACCCCTTCAGAGAGATCTACCTAATGTACTTTTCAGGATTGATAAATAGAGATTGCACTTTTTGACACAAGCCTATTCCCTTGAGTGAATTTTAAGTGGCATTGTATTCACTACGGGGCCATCTTCTGGTCAGTTTGCTGTTATAAATAAGCACGCTATTTATAATTGCATGTAATAGAAAGTGTGCATTAGAAACATTTATGGTATCTACCATAAGTGCTAATTAAATTACATGGTGAATGTGTGTCTCACTGATTTAAATATGTTGGACACTTTGCAATGCTGTTATAAATAAATGAACATATGCTCTCTTCTCCCTTGCTACCACTCTATCTCATTATCCTGTTAAGCACCTTAATTTTCTTTGACTCCTTTGCAAGGAAAAAAAAAGAAATCAAAATTCAAAGGTCCAAACAGAATCTGAGGTGCTCTAGCAAGGAATATTAACTTGTGTAATCTTACCTTTCTTTTCTGGTTAATTTGACCCTTTGCAAAAATAACCCCCATATTCTATAAGAAGCAATCAGTGACAGACATGAATGCAAAAGTTTCAATGAGACCTTGCAGTTAAATCACTGATTATTTTTTCCCTCCTCTTATCCACCTGTTTTTTTATTTTTCTCAGTTCTCTTTAATGGAGAGCTACTTAACAAAATGAAGTTGTTTCTATGATGCTGTGCAGAGAAGAATGTTCCCTTGGTCTTAAAAGCTACTTGCAAGCTTTTAGAAGGTCACAGACATGTCAGTCACAATCCATTACCCCTCTTTATCATCCATAGAAAATATCTAAAAGTGCAAAACTATTTCAGTCTTGTAATATGTTCTGTGCTACGTTCTGACTGATTTCTACCCCGTAACAATAATTTTTTGTTTGTAAAATCAACAGTGAATGATCTTGCAAAACTCAGGAGCCAGGCTACGGATTGAGGTATTCGTACTTGTTGAAGGCACAACATTTTTTTTTTCAGAGCATGTGCTATAGTTATAACTTACTTTTTCATTATATATATTGTTATCTGTGCAGTTTCAGCAGCATAACAAATTCTTCTTCATGACAACTGTCTAACGGTTAAGATATTTATTAATTCCTTGTAACTTGTGCTAGAGCCAAGGCATCACAAATTTGATGGAGTAATTCCTGCCCACTCTGTGCTTTGGGTTCAGCCATGATTCCCAAGTGTAACTGAAAGAATTTTAAGATTGAGGGCAATTTTATAGGCAAATGGCTTCAAGATGATGATGATGATGATTAGTAGTAGTGGTAGTATTTGTCTCTAATTACAAGTGTTAATTCAACAGCAATATTACAGATGATATACTCTGCCCTTGGTCCAAGAAAATAACCGGTAGAGCACAGATAGTAAAATGCCATAAATCACTGTTTGAAGAAAGGTATCAAAATTAGGTTGATTCTGAACATTCAGCCCTGCTCACTAAGGAGAGTGTGCTGCTGTTAGAGCCTAGAGGAAATCCCTAGTGGATTGGTTTGTATCTTGGCTGCAGATAACTTTGAGTACAATGGCAGATTTACTCCAGGAGACAGAAGGTGGCAAAACCCTACACACCTGGACAAGGACCATCCAGTTTGGAACCTTTCTGCATCTCTGTCCCTTTTGCCACCCATTTTCCTTTGCAGTTCCCTTGAGCACTGCTCCTTCTCTCCTTGTGTATTTTTCACATCAGAGCTCTGTTTTCTTGGCCTTGTTTCTCTACCCTTTCACATCTTGTTCTCTGTCTCTGCCTTGTGGCTAAGAGGCTACAATCCAGACTGCCACCACAACCTGTCATCTCTAGAAGAGCTTTGCTGATACTTCAGTTGTCTTCCCCAGTACGTCTGAGGTCAACTGTCTTGGTTATTGTTTCTTCCCATCACTCACTCTGAGCTCTCTTGTGCATTTGGATTGTTTGCAAGTGGCTGCCTATTAGCATCATCTGACCTGCCTTCTGATTGCAGTCCTAAGTATTATTGAAGGAGATGCTGCAGTGGGAAGGTCTAATATCTACTGTGTTACCCCGGCGCAGAAGTCAGGCCCTGAAGGGTGAAATCTCTTGGTTGCTCAGGTATCAATATATCTTAAGAGTCCACACCTCCGTGTTTCAGTAGCACAGATTTGCAGCAGATTTGATTGCTGGTGTAGGAACAGCAGGAGCCAAGGTGGCTGCTCAGTGACTACAAGTGAGGGAGCACAGATCTCTGGCAATGTATTTGGAGTCCTATTAATCCGTTATGAAGTTTTGGAAACGAGGGGCAGCAGAGTGAAGAGCTGGTGTCCTCTACCTTCCAAACATCCTGAATGGGCCAAACCAAGGAAATACAGCTGCACTCTGGTTTTTTGAGTGAACTTTCTTGGTCAGAATTTGATTTTTTTGACTGATCGGATGAAAACCTTGCTATGTCTTTAAGAAAATGTCAAGAACTACAAAGCCATGCAGAAGGAACTTGAGATTTTTAGAGTGAAAATTCATGTTCCTTTTGTCTTCAGTTTCATACCCCCTTATAAAAGGTGAATGCTTTGCTTTTATCTCCTATGGGATGGTCCTGCTGTAAAGGGAAGACCTATTTCTTTACAGCTTATAGCAATAATTTTTCATTCATTGAAAAAATAAATTCTATCATCCCGGATTTCATTTCCCCACTGTGTACTCTAGCTAGGGTCTAAGAAGTAGTGTTGACCACATTATCTGTTAGGCTCAATTAAAACAACAGCTGTGTTCTAAAATAAGCAAGACAAAACTGCGATACTTGATAATGCATTAGTGGAATAATGCTGTGGAAGTACAGATTATTATAATCAGGACCATTGGAAAATTATGGGGATTATGTTCTTTTCCATTGTCTGTATGTGTTTTGCAGTTCACACCACCAATTTTTGTGCTCTGTCATTACTTTAGGTTTGCTCGAGTTTTACCATTTAACAGAGTTCTGGGTTTGCGATTTCTTGCAGATTCCAAGCCCTTTATTCTTGCCCGTTGCCTCTTAATTTTTCCGTGCTGTTGCTGAATTGTGTTGCTAGAAAGGTGTTTTAGTTGTTGCAAAGGCAAATTTTTTCAAGGAACCATTTGCCAACATAAGCATAATGTGAGCTTTTGTGAACAAAACACAGTTGGGTATTTTTATCCCAAAAAAAAGAGAGGGGAGGACAAATATGCATACAGATAAAACATTTAGAGAATATTGGAGGAATAGATGAAGTTCTGAAGACATTTGTTACAGGGTTCCTGGAAGCAAATGAGAAGACAAGGAAAGAGAATTGAGGTTCCCAAAGCAATGACAGTTCTGATGCTTTTAGTTAGTAGTATATTTGTGTGCATGTATGCACACGTGGTTTTAGTGCAGTCGAGACTTAAGCAAACAGTGTTGTACAACGCAATAGTATAGGGTATTTTTTTATAATTCTAAACAGAGACGCATCTTTACTTTGTAAATGCTAAAATAAAAAAAAAAAAAAAGAAAAAAGGTCATTATTTTGTAAAGGAATTTGTAGTTCTCCCCCGCGTGTTGCTTTTCATGTATAGCCACATGTCAGTCCCTGGGATTTTGAGGATAGTCAGGGAAAATTTACATGATGAGAAACTTTTGGGGAAAATCTCCACGGGTGCAGGATGCTGTTGCTTCTGGTGTCTTGTGGTGTCAGGCTTGGTGTTAGCACTGTTGGCTGTTAGCACTGTTGGCTGTTAGCACAAGAGGGGGGAAAAGGGTTATACAGCCCTGAGGGGTAGGGTGGACCCAGAATCTTGTGGATCTACTGTCCTCAGGGTAAGAGCCACCCATCTCTCTGAGAAGAAAGTAATGCAGATGGTGTAGAAGTTTGTCTGAGTACAGCTAAAAGCATTAAGGAACAATAATCAGACAAGCAGCAGTAGCATAGAATAAAACCAAATGAGCATCAGACAGGTAGTAGCAGAATGAATCTGATCTGTGCATTGATGCTCATGAACTTTTTATATTATTTCTATTATTCCCACAAATACTTTGCAGCAAACAAAACAGCAGTGTTTAGGGCAAGGTAAAGTTTTTCACATGTACCTACACAGCTTACAGTAGACATGGCAAAAGCAGAAAGTTAGTAAGATAGAAACATCTGAATGGGTAGTTTCTTTCCAAAGCAAAACACTTTATTATTCTCTGGGATTTTTTTCTGGTTAGAATCACAAAATGGCATGAAAAACATTAAAAAAATCTTGAATTTTTGAATTCCCTGCTCTTACATCAAGAGTACCCTAAACTATGATACTGGTATTCTGCAGTGGGTCCTTCTCAAACACTCTGGTTGAATTGTTCTTAGTTTCCCACTGGAGCAGGGGCCCCTTAATGTTGTTCTATAAATCATTGACAGTGGTCCAGCAGAAAAATTCTGGTATACATCAGTTCCTACCTTGATGAATGCAGTTTAGGGCCACTTGGCCAGAAGTCCATTGGGGCTGAATTTGCTAATGGAAGTGAACAAGTGGGAATCGTAAGGAATTCAGATCTTCAGCTGAACAAAACCATATGGATTTCCAAAAGTGGAAAAAGAAATATGAGGTTACAGCATTCACTGTTTAATTTACAGTCTGGTTTTAATTGGCCAGTGTTTTCTTCATCTTTCTTACCTGCTGGGAAGCAGCAAAGGTAGAAAACAATAGTAGGACATTGTTGTGGAATGATTTCCCTGCTGGTATTTCCATTTTCCTCACAACTCTGGCTGAGAAGATATGGATGAGCATTCCTACACTTTTCATTTCCCCCAAAGCAGATAAATACTGGGGTCCTCTCTCATCTCAGACTTGTGGCTCTGAAGCAGTGCCCACCACTGTGGTGCCTGAGCCTTTCAGCAGCACATTGAGAGGTATCGCTGATGTATCATGTGCTTCTCCCTCCCCTTTTCTCTGCTTGCCTGGGTTTTATTAGATTTCTGTGTGGTATACATATGTCCAATTAATTAAGGCAGGTTGAAATATGTTTTTCTCTTGGAAGTCTGCAGAAAGTGTTGAAGCCTGTGATACAGTGGAAAATGTTGATGCTGCAGGGTTGTACTTCACAGCCTTGTTTAAGTCCCTCAAGGAAGTCTGTATCCTGCACAAATGAGATTTACCCTTTCCAAAGACAGTTCCTTTCTGCTTGAGGAGTGGCACAGCCTGTAATCCTTCTCTGAAGTTTGACATGCAACCACCACTCCTGGATATCTTTCTACGTGAACCTCTATTTGCATCCATGGCCTAATGAATCTCAAATCTTCATATTGTACCTTGCAAGTCCTGAGACACTGAAGGATGACTGCTGCAGGGTATAATTTCTTCTGCATATGCAAACCAGATGAGCAGCTCCCAGCCAGGCTGAAAATTTACAGCAAAAAATTCTTCAACAGTGAGAGCATTTACTCGTTGCTAGTGCCGGAGACACCTGGCATCATGATCACTTATTATTTCTAGAAATAATGCAGCTCTTTTGGTAATGATTGTTAAAATCATGGGCTTTTTAATGTGTTGCATGTGGAAACAAGAAAATGCAAAATTTATTATTCTTTCTAGTTTCAGAAATGCGACTGAAGTACATGTGAGCACTATTTTCATGTTTTACAGTCTATACAAACTCGGTATAGCCCAAGTCTCTCTAGCTTAGCATGTGAAAATTGTAGCTGTAAGGCACACTGAAACATTTATTGATTTGTTTGAATGTGCTTTTCTGTTTCCCAAGAGAAAAGACTTTGGAGCAGGCTTCGCAGATCACCTTGGTTCAGCCCTGACTACATTCATTTAAACATGTTTGCTGTGCTGGACATTTGAGCTTCCTACAGCCTGAGTTTGCCTGCTGTGTGTATTGCTCTGGTTGCATGGATCATTGAACAGAGAACATATATGCCCTTCTTTGCTCTCCTCTAATAATCAGTAGGGAAGTTACAACTTATGTTTTTCTGTAATGAGATTCTCAAAAAACAAACAAGATAGCAAACAAAACCCCCTCTTTGTAGCTCATGGGAATAGACAGTCTCTGAATTGTCTTGCTGACCTGTTCTCACTGTAAGTGCTTATGATTTGAGTCCCATGGTGTTTGATCATAGAATGGGTTCACATTTAAAATTTGCATCTCTGCTGTTTTCACTTGCTTATCACAGGGTGTTTACTTTCAACCGCCTGAATCCTACAGACTCCAATTTTCATGCCTAAGAGAAGAACACACATGGAAAAGCAAGGCTAGAACTAGTGCACACTTAAACTTATGAATGTCAAAAACCTCTTATAATTCTTCTTTGCATCCACTATTGTTCCTCCCCCTCAAGACCTTCATATAGGCATGTGGCTCAGATGATACTATCTCAAACAGTAAACACTACTTAATAGCTCTAATGAAATCTCATCAAACAACTGATCCCTAAAAGGTATCTTCTTTGGTAAGTGCATATAAAAATAATCAAGTTATAAATCAAACAAATTAGTTGCTATTTTTCCTTTGATGTTATTGTGCTACTGATAAACAAAATCCTCTAGAACTGGCATGTCATTTTAAGTCTGTTCTCCATTCAAAAGAGAAATACAGATGGCTTACTTCAAATAATGAAGAAAGGTTGATTTTCTGGGCACCTTTGTGGTGTTCTGCACCATTGTATGAGTGACTTAAGGCACTGTGTTTCTCATTCAGATCCATACAGAATATATCCCTGGCCTCTTCTGAAACTAATGTCGCTCATACTAAAGGTATTACTCCAAAAAACATGAACTCAGACAGGACAAATAAAACCTTAATGTTAGATGGCATGAGAAATCAGCTGTGCAACCATCAGTAGGCAGCCTTTGTCTTCACCCCTCACATCTCTTTCCTCTTCAGATAACAGGATAATTCAGCTCAGGCTGGCCGTACGAAATGCTAGTGGACTCTGTCCGTATTTCTGCAGCTTCAGAGAGGGACGTTTTTGGAGCTCTACAGCAAGGAGCTCTAAGATGGTGTTGGAATTGTTCTGGGTGGGCAAGTACAGAATTCACCTGCCCACAGTGAAATTAGGTTGATGGTAGCTTTCACTTTTGAGGTCACTCTCAAAGCTTTCCTTTTTTCAAGGAAATATGCCTTGGTCTTGCTTAGCTTAGCAACAGCCCCTAAAACCATGTGGGTTTGAGCTATATAAACCACTTCTTGTATCAGCAGCATTTTTTCACTTGAAGACTGAAAGAGTTTTTCCTTTATAAGAGTTCTGATGGCTTTTTAAATGGTTACCAGTGGGAATTTTATACCGCTGGAATTCAAGTGGTTATTGCAGACTCAAGTTAACTAAATGAGTTAAGCAGGCCTGGCTTGGTTTTCTCTGGAAAGATCTATTTATGTAGTCAGCATTAGATGCAAGCACCCTCAGGTTGCATGTTTTTACTAAAGAATAGTGACACCTCTGATTTTTCTTTCTTTCTGAAGGAGACTGACAAACCTGCCCGGTTCTAGGAAGCTCTAGCTTCCCCATACTTCAGGGTCAAATAAATAGAATAAGGTATAAACCTGCCCCCAAAAGATGGTTTCTAGAGGAACTGTGATATTGGTCTCTGGAATCAGTGATAATGAGCATGCCAGCTCCAGTATTGAGCTACACATTGGTTTGTGGAGGCATTTGACTGCAAATACAGAGTGGAAGTGCTATACAGGGGTGCTTTTCTGCTGAACCTCAAAGCCCTCACTGCTCTGGAGCCTTGATCTGAAAGACAGTAAATAGTCTTTTTTTAATTTTTCTTTTTTCTTCTTTTTTCAGTAATCAAGATCCTTACCTGGACTAGGGAATGTGTAGAAGGGCCCTAGGCATGTGAGGTATGATATGAGGAGATGAAACAGCATCTCATCTCTAGGAGAAAGCAGAACAACACAAGATGTGTAACACGAGAGCTGGATGTACATTTCTACGAAGGAGATATCCAAGTACACTGTGGCACAATCCCAGTTACACTCAAGCTTCTGTGCCAATAGAAATTGCGCAAGAAATGAGGGCCTGAAAATAATCTGATGTGAAAATGTGTAACTACTTTACCTGCATTGCAGCAGGGCTAGTGCAAACTTACATATTAGAATGGTTTGGAGTCTATCATTGATGCGTGGAGATTTATCCACCCATTCCATTAGGATTAATCCCCTGCCCATTGATCCTTTGGTACCGTCCTCAGGCTTCACTAGGAAAACCTGATTTAACTTATGCTCAGTTCAGATAGATAGTAGTCAGTTGAAATAGGGTTTGCTTTCCCACTCACTTTTCCAGGAAACCATCTTTAACCATATTTTCTGAACAAAACTTCTTTCTTCCAACTTCAGATAAAGGAATATAAAATGTTTTGCTGCTTTTCCCAGGGATTTAGAACATAATTCATTGCCATTTCAATACTACAAGGTCCAACACTTAGATGTGAGTTGTCTTTTTACAGTGACGGCCACAAATCTAATGATCTAATTGGAATTA
>VXBW01005150.1:22880-41334 GCA_013400375.1 Thinocorus orbignyianus | reverse complement strand
TGCACTGAAAGTAGCTGCAAGCTGTTGACTGTGTCTGTTTTGCTTGTATATGTATCAGGTAGAGAATGGTGTTTCTTAAAAGAAAATATTGAATTAAAGAGTATAAAATGAACAGGCAAGAAAGTCAGACATGCTGCTTTTTTCCCCATGCTTGTAGATTGTTTCCCTTCCCTTCTGCATTTTCATGAGTTTTTCAGAATATTTTCCTCCTTTGGTTATTTTTCCATCTTTGCGAGAGGACAAGTTTCCTAAATATTAGATGGGATGGATTGGTTAGAATTATTAGAATAACAGCTTGATATTTTGAAAACATATGTATCAATTGAAATTCCAAGAGCGTTTTCATTCCAAGAAGAATATAAGTTGAAAAACATCAGACTGCAATTCTGTCAGCTGCTGTCCTTCTCTAATAATTCTTTTGTTTGAGAAAATGCATTTCCCAGTAAGAAGGCATTGAAACTGTTGATACATTGCTTTTCTTAGGGCTCAAGTCTTATGTGATGTTTTCTTGACTTCGTTAATTTTGCACAACTCGACCTAATATTATAATTCCAATAAACAGTACAATGAACAGAGAATAAATTCAAGTATGATATATCTGCATTTATGTTCTGATTTTGTACATAACGCCTCTGTACATGTTCCAGCACTATTGACACAAGGACAACAGTCTCTCTTTAGGACAGTAAAATGTGCAAAGGAGTATAACCTGTATTGGCAGTGATGTATTGCGACTGCTGGTGGATGAAAAGCTGGACGTGAACTAACAACATGCACTTGCAGCCCAGGAGGTCAACCATGTCCTGAGCTGCATCGAAAGAAGTGTATCCAGCAGCAGGTCTTGAGAGGTGTTTCTGCCTGTTTGCTCTGCTCTCATGAGACCCCATCTGGAGTACTGTGTCCAGCTCTGGGCCAAAAAACATAAGAAGGACATAAACATGTTGGAGCAGGTCCAGAGAAGGGTCACAAAAATGAGCAGAGAGCTGGAGCACCTCTCCAGGAGGTTGGGGCTGTTTAGCCTGGACAAGAGAAAACTCTGGGGGTGCCTTATAGGGGCCTTCCAGGACTTAAAGGGGCCCTACAGGCAACGTGAGGTAAACTTTTCAGCAGGGCCTGTTGCTATAGTATGAGAGGTAATGGTTTTAAACTGAAAGAGGGTAGATTTAGATTAGATACAAGTAAGAAATTTTTTTATCACGAGGGTAGAGAAACAAGTTGTCCAGAAAGGTGGTGGTCACCCCATCCCTGGAAACGTTCAAGGCCAGGTTGGACGGGGCTCTGAGCATTCTGATTTAATGGAATATGTCCCTGCTCGTTGCAGGGGTGTGGGCTATATGATCTTTACAGGTCCCTTCCAAGCCAAATTATTATAGGATTATGTGTTCTTTTTGCCAAAGAAAACATTTTCTTGAATGCTGAACAAGATCAGATTATGTATTTTTAAGTCTCCTTCTCAACAAGCTTTAAACAGCTTTCAGTAGTGCCTAGTTAAAAATTTTGAAGCTGCATACTTTCGTGTTAAGTGAAAAATATTTTTCACTGCAAATAGTCAAGAAGCACTTGCTATTCATCTTTGAAATCTCTAGAGCTGTTTATGAAGCCTGTCCTTTTGTCCTTGGAGACCATCTTGGAGCTTTCCATCATTCTTCTTGCAAAATATTGCAAGGAATTTTAGTCCTATAGGACTGAGCTGGCTTGTGACGCTCATGTCTGGGGTGATTTAATGAAAGTTTCAAACGTGCTGACATAAATTTGTTTTCCTTAATAAGATAAAATAAAATCATATGTTTGCTATTCTAAAAGATGGGTGGCCACTATTTCTCACTTCTTACCATACTTGCCTGCTTAATTCTGAAGTGTTACAATATGTCAAGGAATTTGGGGTTAAGCTTTCTTCAAATCATTTCAGGTAACTTCAATAAACCGACAGCGTTTTGTGACTTCCAGACATGTCTAGTAAAACTTTGTCCATGTGGGAGGGAACACCCACACTAGGAAAATGAAGCAAATTTAGAGAATATATACACATCCTTTACATTACACTGTGCATCATAAGGAAAGAAATGCTGGTAATGGCAAATGAACGATTTAGTCACTCTTTTCACAATCTGGATCTTTCAGGCAAGAACTAGAGTTTTATTACCTACAGGTTTCTGAGTAATTGATTTATTTCATCCTATGACTAAGGTAATTCTTACTGGATTTACCTTAAAATAAAATATGTCCATTAATCACTATTAATATTCTAATATTAATATTCATTGACATTCAACACTATGAATATACAGCCTACAAGCACTGCACAAAGCAGAAAAAGGAATAAGAAATCTTAATGTTTAAGGGTGTGTCTACATTTTGTTTAGATTAAGAATGCAAAACAAATCTCCTTATTGTTCCCAGTAACTAGGTTTTAGATTGCATCACAGTGTGGCTTTGAGGTCAAAAACCTGATGAATCTAAACCAGATCATGGACCCCAAAAGCACACCTAACACATTCTTAGCATTAATGAACGATTATCTCTTAGGATCAGACAACTAATCTCAAAAACTCCCTGAAAAGCAGATGTTGAATATTGGATCTCCAGCACCATCTGTTTTGCTCTATAGATCTTTTTCTCAAGGGCCAAATGAAATTCTGATATACACATATCCTAAGATTTTTGTTTCCTTCTCCATCTTTTCCTTTGGACCAGTCCCTTAACATCTGTTTCCATCCTTCGACGTATCAGATAGAGGAACAGTCTCTATGTTACAGAACTTGTAAACTGTAGCCATGCATAAAGTAAATTCTGGGGCCACTGATGGCTAAGAGACCATGTGTGCCCTTTCAACTATTTAGTAGCTCATATACAGCTTGGATTTCTAAGGTGGGTAGTCTATCAACCCATGTATTCCTGTTGGTCATTCAACCAGGGTAGTTGTAAGTCTTTGATGAACAAAACATAGTCAACATTCCTCCCAGCTGAAACTATTCTGAGGAGATTTTGCAGCAGTAGAAAGCTACGTCTGTACTCTTTTCCAATAATGCTATTAATAAATGCACATCACTGTTGCAGTTTCCACAATTGTTCCTGTTTGTGGTACTGCAGGAAAAGGTAGGGGGCAAGAGGTATTGCAGGAGTAAGATGGGAAACTGTCTCGTATAGTAAGCAACACCAGTAGTAGACCAGTTGCTCATGTGAGTGTGTATTAATTCCTTAGGCTTTTTGGGCTATTTGGACTATATTTGCATTTCTTTCATGTTTTGTTCTGTAAAAGGTTTTTTGTTTTGTTTGGTGGGTTTGAGTTGTTATTGGTTGTGGGCTTTCTGATTGTTTTTCCTGATGCAAAATGAACTACATTAAAAACCTTGACTTTTGATGTGGAATAAAATTATTACTTTTGAGAAAATCTATTCACTGGAACTACAGATATACTGTTTATTATATAGCAATATTCATGGTTATGTAATACTAACCAATATTTAATAATAATAAGAATAATAATGGTGATGATTTTTATGGCACTTGCCTAGGAAAGAATTGTTAAGTGGTAAATTTCCATCAAATCATGTCAATCGTCTTATAGTTTCATTGAAGATTATAAAAGATAAAATGAAATATGTTTAATAGATGCTGAAAATTCATTGTTATATTCACTGTTTCTAAAAACACTTGGTAAAAAGTTAGAGTATTTGAATTCCTGTTCCGCATAGGTGCGAAGATTTGTGGCATTACTAGACAGTTTGTCGGTTTGCAGTTCACTCCATATGATTAGATATAATACAATCTTGAACTTTTTTGAAGATACTAGCATATTAGTGACTTCCTCTGATATGTCCATAAGCATGGAAAAAAGGAGTAAAGAAATTTGAACTAAAGGTAGGAGAAGAAAATCAGAATTTTATTTTTATGGTGGTTTGTTATTTTGTTTTTTTTTTTTTTTTCCTTTTATTTGAAGTATCAGTCAGTAGTTAGAAGTAGATGAACTGCAGATTACTGTGCTGTACATTGTAATCATAGACAAACTCCAGCTATATATCCTGAACACAAAGACAGGTTACCCAGCTGGTTCCTGTTGACCAGTTTAAACTCTTCTTAGTCTGGGGTTAGCTGATGTCTCTGCATTTTTATTTATGCATAGCATTAAGGGCATCCAATTGGCCTTTTTACCAATATACATGTAGCATTTTGTAGAAAAGCATTCGTGGTATCATTGTTGACGTGCTCAGTGGGTTGTGGGAGGCGATGCAGAAGGGCTAAGGGCAGTAGAAGCATTGTTTCGTGTCTTCCAGATCTTCCTGCGTGGTTGTATCTGTCTACTGTGAGTGCAAGGACAAGGTTAAGGGAAAAACACAAACAATGACACGACAGTATCATTTAGTCTATAAAGACAGATAGATTGGCAGATGTATCAGATGTGCAAAAAACGGTAGGCACCAAGTAAAAGACTTTCAGAAAAATTCATAGTTAAGGGACGCTTTTGTCTGGCACTTAATTATAACTACCTTCTGCCACAGTCAGTATACTCCATGAAAGTCAGCATCGCTTTTCTGTTATACTTTAATGGAAATGTGTAGTGTAGCTGACTTCCTACTGTTCACCTTATTCTGTGATCTTTTGTAGCAGACATTTGCCTCATAGCCTGTGTTATCTAGGTGAACTGCAGTGGAAAACAACTGATAATTTTCTGTCTGAAACTAGGTATAACATGCCATTTTGTGTCCTGATACACAGATAAAAACCTCTTTTTCTCCACTTTCTCTATCTTTGTATTCGTACTTCTCCCACAGCATAAAGGGTTGTTTTGAAAATGAACCAACCAACCAAAAGCTGGTCTGTTGCTCTATTTTATTTTATCTTCAAAAACATTGACATTTCACAGAGTTGAACTTTTCAGCCAAACAGCATAGAGATTTACATGGATAAGTTAAATTAGTTCATCCACCCATTGATGAAGTACTGAAGCACCAAGAAAATAACAATATTTGGAGACTGCAGTTCCCATTGCAAAGAAAACTCTGCAATTTCATGTAGAAATTAAACTTGAAAGATCTTTATGGATGCAGTTGCTAAAATATCTACTGAATTGACTACCTTGGTTTAGTTTAATTGACTGGTTGAGCAAGCAACACACAAAAAACCCCCAAATAGCTGAAGAAAAACTATCTCTAAACAAATCTTTTGATGTTGATAATACTCGAGTGGAAGATACAAAGATGTCTGCACAGAATGTGTCAAAGGGACTATTTCAAAGGAAGAATAAGATATAATTCTGTTAGGTGGATGAAAATTCTCTAATTTTAAAAACTTTCTTCTTGATTTTTTTTTTTTTTTTAATCTCTTTGCTACCTAGTGTTCTTGACATAGATTTACAAAATGAATAACAGCACTATCAGAGCTCAGTTAGACAATCCGGGAATGACTGAAGACTTGGCTGTAGCCTCTAGTGCCCTAGTGGTGGCAGAATTATGAAATTTCCCCTAGTACAGGAAGTTGAGTGGAGCATAATTTGTGAAGGCTGCACACAGAAGGAAAGGCGGCTTCAAACCTGTGGCTGAATATCAAACTAGATCATCATTCCTGACAAATGGTTGTTCTTGTGGCAATTTACTGGTTAATGGGAAGGATAAGAAATTGGTGTTTACCAGCAGTGGTGATAGAAACAGGGTATAAAACACAGGAACCAGTTTTGAAATATTAATTAATCTTCTGCTACCAATAGCTGGTAGTGTTATGTGTCATGTTGTGAGTGGATATTAATACTATATTCAAACTATTTTTTTCCTCATCTCACATTTGAGAGATACTGTCATTCTCCCATCATCAATTATCAAAGATTTTCTAAGGAACACTTAGAAAAGTCACATGAAAGTCCATGTGACAAATTATTAGAAAATCTGACCCTAAAAAATTGAAGATTATGATTTTTTTTAAGTAACATTTCTTCTGCTGCTTCAACCACGTGGAGCTTACTGAAAATATGTTACTCCCCAGATGCATATTGGAGGACATTTCCAGCCCTTTAAGTTTCACTTACTCATCCTCACGCCATAGACAGTGTGAAGTATATTAGCTAGTGTTCATGATAAAAAGCCTGATTTAGAATTCTCAGCATTTGCCTGCAATATGTTTGATGCTTTAGTCAGGATAGAGGTGTCTAGAGATTAAATCTGCAGCTGTTGGAACACTTTGGAATACTGGGCAAAAACAAGTTATTAAGTACAGCTTGAATGTAGAATTAAACCTCTAAAGTGTAAGGTTTTCTTACTGTGTTAATCTAAATTTGCACACAAAATAAATCAGGTAATAATTTAATTATTAAGGTCTTCACCCAGCTCTGCATCAGCATACCTTTGCAACAGCACAGGGTTCCACAAGGTTCATGGTTGCTTCAGTTCAGCTGTGGGTCATTTTGGAGTCAAAGGACACATTTTTAAAGATTTATTTTGTTTATTGGTACTTAACTTTCAATTGGGTTTGTGTCCACCAGGATGCAGAATTCCTGCAGCAGTAGACACAGATGAGAAGATAGACTATCCTAGAAATTCTAGGAGCAAACTTTTTCCTTTAAATACTTGACTGTTTTGAGTTTCAGAATTTTTACTTGCTTTTTACATGGAGGCTTCCTCTGTCAAGGGAAAAAAAGAATCTTGGAACATGCTTTCAAAAACATGTTTTTCTTGCAGCCTAATACTTGTACATACAACGTAAAGGAAAGCTAAGCTTGAAATTAGACAAATTGTTTCAGGGTTTCACTTTCTAATAAAATATGTACGAGACGGTCACATGTGCCTAAGAGGTAACTTGCTTTTTCAGACTGTGAGTAATACTGTTAAAAGTTCATGTTGTGAGATACTTGTCTTACATCATTATATATAAACATTTTCTGTTTTGCCTTTAATATCTCCTATAGAAATCCGAAAAGAAGATTAAAAAAGAACAAATCAGTATAACTTCTTTACAGGGAACATTTATTACCTCTCATGTAAAAAAAATGAAGTGATAAAAAAATGTTGCTTTCCAGATGTATTATCCAAATAATTCTTTGATATTCGTTGTTGACTGCTGAAAATATAATGAATTCTTTTTTTAATTTGATGACAAATTTCTGTTTTCTTTTTTACTATGCTTTGATTAAATTGTTGACTTGCAACAGCCTTGCAAAGTAATTTTTCAACTTTACTCGGAGTGCCATCTAATGGTACTGTTGTCTCAAATTAAAAAAAAAAAAAGTGTGGGTCATATTGAAGATTTTATTTTAAGATATAAATTAATTACATCACTGTGTGCTGGAATGCAGCCATCTATTTGTTCAGCTAGTAGAGCAGAGTAGAGCTGAAGTGATCAAATTTTTATATTGTTTTCTCATTGGATTAATTCATCATCAACCTAAATTCTCCTATTTTAGGGAAACAATAAGACTATAATATTCAGGAAAGGATGAAAATGAAATAAGACTGTTGTAGCATAATCACATTGCCTTTTCTTTCACCCTTCTCTCTTCTCTTTTTTCTTCTCTCTTATTTTGACTGCTATCATTTTCTGCAATTCTGAATGTTACTTGACTCTTGACTCTGCAGGAAAGTGTTTAATATTAAGCACAACCTTAAATTTCAGCTCTACAGATCTATATAACTGAAGCCACAGAATAATTTTAGATTTTAAAACATTCTGACTTAATTTGTTCCGTGAAACACCTTGCATATATGTGCCACCTTTAAAAAAACTATTAGGAATTATGACATACAGCTCCAGCTGGTGGCTACAACAGATATGTTATGAATTACTTCAATTTTGCACATATTTTCTTGGTTTGACCTCCAATCTTTTGTTAGGGCCTGCACTGACTATAAATCCTACATATACTAATGTTTGTGGTAACATGCGAGACACACTTGACTGTGATACAGAATTTAGCATGAAAAGCCTTGTACTGTATAACACTTAGGCCCATTATGCTCCATTTACTTTTATTGCAGTCAGGGAGACCTGAATTCATCTCACAACTGATGCTGGCTTCAAAGAAAATGCACTGCTAATAATGCACTTTGTATTGGTCCCCAGATAATGGTTTAAAAATTGAATTGATTTTTTTTTTTTTTTTAATCACATGCACTTTTATTCTTCTCAATAGAAGTATATTGTTGAGATTGAAAAGGTACGGCAGAGGGCAAACAAAATGGTTCAGGTTCTGAAAGTCTGAATTATAAAGAAAGATTTGCCTGTAAAATTTAGAAAATAGAAGTCTAAGCAAAGACCTTGTAGACAGGGAAATAAGATTTTGAAAGAGAAGAGCATCCTAACACTAACTTAGATAAAGTGTGTAATAAAAGAAAAAAAAATTAAAAGAATGACAGAAGATGCCAAAGAAATTATATATTCCACAAACTGTACCAAATGCTTACACCCAGCCAATAAAATAAATTGTCAGTGAAGTAGTAGACATATGGATAGAATAAAATATCAGAGAGACATTGTTGAAGGAATAATACAGAAATAACACCAAGCTGTTGCATACCAAGCTGTCATGAGGATGACCATCTAGGTACCAACAGGACAAGAAATCGAGTATATGAGGTAACCATAAGCTCCTTTGACTAGTGTATCATGCCTTTCAGTGGTATTTAGAAAGCAAAATATAGTATGAATACTTTGAATTATTAACTTGAGTCCAAATGTGACTGTAAGCTTCCATTTGTTACCTGTGTGTATATTTGAAAATATTTCAACCCACGAAGCATTCTCCGTCATTTTACAATCAAGATATTGAACTGGAATGCCCCCTGCCCCCAATATCTTTTTTTTTTTCAGTCAGTATTTCAGTCTGAGTTTTGATAGTTTCATTCTCTCTCTCTGTCTTTTTTATATATATAAAATAAAACCATTACAAATCATAAAGTGTTAGGTCATTTTTGCCCAAAGCTGCATTCACAAAATCGAAAGTACTTTTCAAATTCAACATAGAAATTTTCGGAAAAAATGCTTGACAGCTACCAAGCTGATGGCTGACGTATTAAAATATACTATACCAGGGCCAAGAAATTACAGCTATCCTGCAAGAGCAAAATACTCTAGGTTTTATTTTGGACTATTCTTCTGATAATTTCTGATAAATTCTGATAATTTCCTACAGGAAAACAGAATTTTTACAGCTGCATATCTAAAGCTGCAAACTTTGATAGATATGGTCATGTTTTGAACTTACTATATCCATTCAAATCCATTAGTTTTTCTGTACTGGGATTTTCTCATTGGAAGAATGTATGATTTAACGTAAAATATTAAATACAAAATTTGGAGTCATATATATATATATACATACATACATATATATATATACACTCTTAAGGTTTTACTAGAGAAAAACAGAAAGAATAAAAATAAATGTAATTAATTTACCAATGGGTAATTTTGTGAAATTGTGATTTATGAGATTATTTCTTGAGAAAAATATCCTTGCTGCATAAGACTGCAGTGTACTTTTTCAACTTCACATTGAAGTGTGACTGCATCTTTAATAAAAAGTGTAACTTACTCCAAAAATGTATGGTTAGTTTTCCTGGCCTGCTGCTTGTTATTTTCATTTATTTATCTATTTATTTTTATTGAAATAGCTCCTAGAGTAGAATTTACCAATTACCTTACATTGATAGCTGCTGAAATTTTCATATATATTTTCTTTCTAAAGGAATCTTCACAAAGACCTGCGATAGCGTTAACTAACTATTTATATATAGTTCACTGAAAAAAAATCTGCTAATTCCAATGCACAGATGGTTGCTAATTTTTCACTCAAATGCAAGGAATAAAAGAGAATTATACCTCTTTCATTTCATTGATGTAATGTTAAATCTTGCATTTTTAACAATGATTGAGCCTAATTTTACACTTTTTTATCTGCTGTCCACTGTTTGCCATTTACTTCTACACTAGTTACTCCTTTGACCACAGGTGGGAAGCGGAGTGAAAAATGTCCTGGAGTAAGAAAATGTTGTACAAGAATTTCCATGTCTATGCTCTTTGTGTGTGTATTGGATCTCTGTTCTCTTTCTTTAATTTTCCACAAACATATATGATTTAATGCTATTACACTCGTGGTGAGAATGTTTATTAACAATCAATTAAATAGCTAATTTATCAGTATCTTTTGAATGCTTGCTTAGGGAATTGAATCTCTGTAACAGGATGGCTGGTCACAGTCCAGAGGGTCCTTGTTGCAAGGGTCCTTGCAGCGACATCCAGCTGAATGGGAATGGGGCTCCTCGAACTGCTGATCTGCTCAGTTCTTATATCCAGCTGGGCTGTGGTCCCACATAACCACCTCAGCACTTATATGACTCATTTCTATTACTTGTATTAAACTGTCTCATCTGTTTGCCTGCCAGTCTGACCTTGGTGCCTGAGGAAGGTTATGGAGCACATCGTCTTGAGTGCTATCACACAGCACGTACAGAACAACACGACAATCAACCTCAGTCAACATGGGTTTATAAAAGGCAAGTCCTACTTGACTAACCTCATCTCATTCTGTGACAAGGTGATCCACTTAGTGGGTGAGGGGAGGGCTGTGGATGCTGTCTGCCTAGATGTTAGCAAAGCCTTTGACACCCCTTCCCACAGCATTCTCCTGCACAAACTGGCTGCTTGTGTCTTGAATGGGTGTACTCTTCACCAGGTAAAAGCTGTTTAGAAGGCCTGACCCAAATGTGTTTGGTCACAAATGGTGTTCTCCGGGGCTTGGTACTGGGATCAGTTTTGCTTAATATCTTTATCAATGATGTGGACAAGGGGATCAGGAAGTTTGCAGATGACACCACGTTGGGTATGACTGTTGACCAGCTTGAGGATAGGAAGACTCTATAGAGAGAACTGGAGGTGGGACCCATCAATATGAGATTCACCAAGGCCAAGTGCAGGCTCCTGCACTTGGGCCAAAACAACCCCATGCAATGCTACAGGCTTGGGGAAGAGTGGCTAGAATGCCCAGCAGAAAAGGACCTGGGGGTGCTGGTCAACAGCTGGTTGAATATGACCCAGCAGTGTGCCCAGGTGACCATGATGGCAAATATTGCCCTGTCTTGTATCAGAGATAATGTGGCCAGCAGGACTACGGAAGTGTTTTTCCCCCCATACTCAGCACTGATGAGGCCTTGCCTCCAATACTATGTTCAGTTTTGTGCTCCTTGCCTCAAGACATTGAAGTGCTGTAGAATGTGCAAAGAAGGGCGATGAAACTGGTGAAGGGTCTAGAGAACAAACCTTGTGAAGAGTAGCTGTAGGAACCGGGGTCATTTAGTCTGGAGATAAAGAGACTGATGGGGAAAACTTACAGCTTTCTACAACTACCAGAAAGATGGTTATAGCAAGGTGGGTGTTAGTCTCTTCTCCAAAGTAACAAATAATAGGACAAGAGGAAATAGCATTAAGTTGCCCCCATGGGAAGTTTAGATTGGATATTAGGAAAAATTTCTTCACTGAAAGGGTTACCAAGTTTTGGAACAGGCTGTCCAGGACGTAGCTGAGTCACCATCCCTGAAAGTATTTGTAAGAGGTGTAGAGGTGGTGCTTAAGAGTGTGATTTAATGGTGGACTTGTCAGTGTTAGGTTAATGGTTGGAATTGATGATTTTAATGGTCTTTTGCAACTGGACTGGTTCTACGATTTTAAAATATTCTTATGTGAACATTTTCGTTCCTGTAAGAACAATTTCTACTGACCATTAACAAGATTCTTATTTATGTAAATTTTTTATTGAGTTTACAGCAGGAATGGCCTGTGGAAGTCTCTGGCCACATTGTCCACCTAGGGAGTTAATTCACATATTAAACACACAAATGAAGCCTGTTGATCCAAGTGCAGCAGAAGCTGCCTGGGCAGTCTCTAGGACTGTCTGAATCTCACATTACTGCAGATGGGTCCTTTGTCTCAGACAAGTTTGTTAGTTCTTCTGTGCAGACAAAGTGGGTATCTCTTAGATCATCTAGGGAGCTAATAATTAAGTGCACACAGATACAAACCTGATACAGTGCAACACCACAGCTGTAGCTTAAATTCTGTAGGTTTTGTTACAAGACTATCCAATAAGTGAAGAAAGACTTTTTCAGTGTAAAGAGTTTGAAATTTGAAACTTAATTCAATGGTAAAGTTTCCACAAAAAATATTTTTTTCTTTTCTGTGTAGCATAAAAGGAGCTATTTATAATCTTATACAGTAACAGAGAAGATTAATAATGATGAGATGCGTCTCTAGAAAATCTACTCTACTACTATCTGCACAGGAGTAAAAGGAAGGATTTTTATGCGTCATCTTTGAACATATATAATTTGAGCATTCTTATCTTTAGCAGCGAGCAACAGAGATGCTGGGCTACAAATCCCATAAATAATAATTTTTAGAAAGCTTCATATAAGCTCCAAGGGTGCTAGTATGTACATGTATTTATTCATCTGAGGTTACAAAAATAGGTGCCCATAGAAATAAATATATTAATAAATTAAAAAAGGATTGAAAGTCTAGGAATTCTAATAAGTTTTATGCTTGCAAGCTGACTTACACAATGTCATAAGCAGCTTTATTTCATATTTTGTAGCTCCTCTATAACATGGTATGCTGAAATGCATATTTAAGGGACTCAGAAGTAAAATCTCAAAATAATTCATCTAAGTATGTTGCAATAAATCTGGAAATCTATCTGATTCCCAAATTTCATTTAAGTTCAGAAAGATAACCATATAAAATGCTTACAGCTTTGAGCTGTGAAGTCAGGGCCTGAGATGAAAACTGTGATCTCCGTGCAACTGTGATCTCTCTTGCAGCAATTGCTTCAAAATAAATATATGAAGTTGCTTGTAAACACCAGCATAATGCTTAATTCTACATGCTCTACTGCAAAGTTGGTGATCTCCATTCTATGAATTCTCCACACTTTTAAAATGAAAATTTAAGAATGTCTTCAATAAGGAAAACATTAATATGCTGTTCTGGCTGAATGAGCAACAGGAAGTTCTACGGTAAATTATTTGGGTTATTCAATGCAGTGGGTCAAATTTATCTATGGTGTAATAATTCTGATTTGATAACACTAACATTACACCAGTCGTGTACTTTGTCATATCTGTTTATCCAGACAATCAGTATAATATTATTCCATTTGTATCTTATTGTAGATGTTACATTAGAGACAAAACCAAGTGTTCAGAGATTGTCAAATTTACAGTGGATTGAAGAAAAAAATATGAACATCATTCTCCACTGTAAAGTGCTAGAGCTGTAATGGACTGGGGGATCATACTTTCATCATAAACAATAAGATCTAACATCCAGTTACCACTTTCATCCATTTCAGTCTTTAGCTTTATATTAGACTTCTCTTCAAATACTGTTTATTTTTCCTGTTTCATTTATTTAAATAAATTTATTTCTTCTAATGTCTTTATTTCCAATATAATTTTTCATTCGTAGTTTCTGCAAAGATGCATATTGATATAAAAGATGGACACCCACCCCTGCACTTTTTAACAAACTTTTTAATGTTGATCACTGTACTTAGGTATCTCTCCTACTATGATTGCAACATATATGACAGCAGTTGAAGCACTAAATAAGAGCAGATTAAAAAATGTTGGGGGATGTAAGATGATGATTCTGTGAACATAATTTATTGATTCCCAGATGCACTTGTACACCTGTTACATTTCCTAATTGTACATCTTTCTAGTTTGTGCATTTAGAATTATTGAGTAGGTAAGAGTGAACATTTTTCTTGCAGATGCTATAAAAAATAATTTCATTCACTGGACTTTGTTTTTTTTTTGTTCTGCACATGTATAACCTGAAAACAGAGTAGAATATCAGTTAAGATCTTTGCAACATAATTTTCCTGACTTTCTGGTACAAATCTGTTACTGTTGACATTTTTCTTCTGTGTTTTCCTCTCCATAGTGACCCTCCCACATTTATTCAATTCTCAAATCTTTTATTCTTTTCACAATGTTCTTCGAATCTTATTATTTAATTGTAACCCCTACGCAGAAGCCTTCATGATTCTTCCTATATCTTTAAAAACAAACAAACAAAAACTTTACATGCTACTGGTATTAGAAGCTTTTTGTCTGCTCATCTGTCCAGTTCAGATCAGTTTAGATCCAGTTCAGATTTTCTGTTCATGTTTGTTACTACACTGCTTCTACTTGTCTTGTTGGTAATACCTTTTATCATTTATATATATATATATATGTTGAATCAAAAGGCAGGTATTGTTTATTCATTAAACCAGGAGTAACGTTCTTGTCTTTTGTAAGCGGATGATTTTTCTTTCTTTACCTTAGATATTTAGTTTTCATATCATACTAATCCCCCATCCTCAATCAGAATAATGCTCTACATCTGAGATAACTAGAATAGTGTAATTTTGTGAGTTGCATGGTTTTTATAGTATCTCTCTGAAAATGTTTTCTTCTAAATCACGACCAAATGCCCTATTACATGAGCATTTGGAGACACGGTCTGGCATCGTTTAAGTGAATAGCATCAAATGCTTCAAGATGTCCAGCTCAATGCTTGTAAAATATGCATGAAGAGTATATCCAGTGACTATGAATAAGGAGACAGAATGTGGCCTCAGTAAAACATGCTGCCAATTAAAAAAAAAAAATTGATAAATATTTGAGTAGCTTAAAACTGTAAATGATGAAAATATGTGATAATATAATTTATATTTGCAGATGGATCTTAAAAAAACTACAGATTTTTTTCTCATAAAGTAGTTCGACATCTGTGTTTAATGCCAAGAACATTTATCTTGTTGCAGTTGTCCCTGTAAAACCTATTTGCATTTTATTATTATTAATTCATGAATAGGTGAAATCTTTCACTGTTCATTCATATAACTATCCTATAAAGATTAGTGTTCTCCTACCTGTTTTACATTACCATAGCCCAAGTGATTTAAATGCTGAATTAGCCAGTTATGTCTAAGGAGACTATCATCAGTAAAGTGAGACACATGTGGTGCAATGCTTGCAATACTAACTAAAAACCTTTAAAAAGGTGGTTATTACCATAATGAGAGTCAAGTATAATTTCTGAGAGAGTCCTGTATTTTTCAAGTTGAGATTTAAAGAAACCTACACATTCCTTACCTAAATCAGACATAAGCTTTCAAAACGGAATATATGAGAGATTTTAGCTCTGGATAAACTTTGCGTTGGCTTCCTTCAGAGCAATGTATGTCATACTCTGTCCTCACATAGGCAAAATTACCATTGAGTTCACTGGGAATTTGTACTGACGAAGGGCTTTAAATTTCTCTCTACTTATGATTTATTATAGTAGTTTAAACTGCAAGATAATGATATAGCATATTTTTTATTTCTGTTGCACTACTTCTAGGGATGCTTTCTAAAGCTGCAGTGAGCTAGTTTGTTCCCTTCCCTCATGACATTTTATTTCTTGACCCTCCTCCCAAATAATGGGAACAAAACCCTTAAGCCCCCAACTCAGCCCTTCTCCCTCCCAGGATACAAACAAAAAGTTCATTATAGCTTCTGGGTTTGAGTGGCTTATGTGTTCATAAATGCACTGCTTACATAAAAGTAAAATGTACTGCTGACAGTCTTAATTTTCAACTCATTATCAGTTCTACACAGCCCAGCATGTTCGAAAAATACTAAGTATTCTGTGAAAAAAAAATGTCTTTCTTTTTAAGGAGGTATCATGATTAGACATTCTTACAACATAAAGGGCTCTGTAATCACTCTATCCCTGGTGTAACAATGATAGAGTATGTTTAATAAATCAGGCTTATAATTCTTTCTGAAATGACAATACTTGGGCCGTGTTGTATTTTCAGCTGTATCTTTATGGTTCTGAGTTGTGTTTCGTACTTCAGTATTTGCCAGTTATAACATAGAAGTAAGAGTCAGATAACAATGGCACTTAAATCATGTGCTAGTTGTTTTAGAATGTGTTGGCATCACAGCATTTAAATCATCAGTTTCTGGCAAAGATCCCTCACAGCAGTACATTGTCTTCTGCTGTTTTAAGTGCAATGGATAAATAATTTTGCACTCTGTTTAGTGCTATGAAGCAGGTTGAGATAAACAGTGCATTACTAAGCTTTACTTGCTCCAGAAAGTACTTTGAATACAAACAGTTTGTGTCTGGGACTTTGGCACAGTCCCAGAACTGGACAGCTAGTACCTGTGGAAACCAATTGAGGATTGATCTAGTGACCAAGCTGAAGCACTCCTATCCTTACAATTGTGACGTGTCATTGGTGACTAAGCTAAAGACTAAAAGGAGCATGAAATCTGTGACAATCTGCAAAGCATACTATGTGCAAGACTGCCTATTGCCTTTCATTCATGGGGACCTTATGGTTGTTCTCTTTACCAAACCAGACTCATCATAAACTGGGAAATAAACTGTACCAGCTTAAAAAGAAAAAAAAACAAAAACAGCAACAAAAACAAACAAACAAACAAACAAACAAAAAGCCCACCACCACCTAAAAACCAGAATATTTGCTTCTTCTGAAAAACTTAAGGTACTTACCTTTTCTTGGTGCAATACAACACACTGTGTAGTCATTCAATTAGCGGCCACTAATTCAGGTACCTACTTTTAGGCACCTAACTCTGGATTTATTTATTTGCTTGAAGTTATATGTGTTTACAAAACCTGCAGCAGCAGGCTACACTTCCCCCTCATTCTGCACAAAACCCAGAACACGTGTTATTAATCCCATCGGCAAACACACAAGCTATCACTGTTCACAAGGCCAATCTGATGATGAATATGTTATTAAAGTTGAAATGGTGTCTGCTATAAAAGGGATATCAGCAAAACCGTGTTCTCCACACTCCACACTGCTGTGCCAAGATGTCTCAATCCTGACATTGCTCAGTGATGAAGCACTGAAACTCCTCTCACACATGGTGTTAAATCTATTCTGATTAGAGAGACGGTGGGAACTTTAGCAAGCTTTTACATTGTTACACATTTTTACTGCCCATAGCTCACTGACTTCACGTAGGCTGCCATGCGCTAACAGTGTTTAATGTTGCCCTGACATAGTTTTAAACAAAACATTTTTATTATCACAAGCAGAAAACGGGATGTACGGAAGGTAGAATCCAAGTGCAAAGTATTAAACAGCGCTTTGTCACCTCACAAGAAAATTCAGAAACAATGTTTTTTCTTGAGATTAAAAACCTGCTTAAGAAGAAAAATCTTGGTGGTTCTCACTGAGGGCTTTCAGATTGTGCACATTATTTAGACACTTCCTTGCTACCTGCAATTGACTGGATTGAAATGGTAGGTGGGTTAGCGTGTTCTGATCCTTCCCTATTCCTTTTCAGTTTATTTCCCCAGAGAGTATGGGTTAGGCACAGCAGCTGGCTGTCACTATGACTGGCTTTTTACTCAGGTGTGCAGCTGAGCTGAATAAAGAGCAAGGAGAAAAAGCCAGCAAAGTTGTACAAAGTCAGTCAGTGCCATGGCTGAAACTGGAATCATCTTGACTCCCAGCCTAAATACTGCAGCGATTGCCTGCCTTTGCCTGCTTTTAATTAAGTACTGTACATTTTGGAAACTTTCTTGCTATTCTGTTACATTTTACTGAATCAACTCCTAGGAAAAACAGTGGTGGTAGTCATGAGGAAACAAAAAACAAAGACCCCACACTGTGAGCTAGACATTTTGAGTTATTGTGTGCAGCAATTCCTGTATTTGTGTACGCATGACTTTGCTTATTTTTTCAATTCAATATTCAAAATTTGTGAATTCATTTGAAAATAGTAAAATGGGTCTAGCATGGGAATGAAAGCATAGAAAATGGGACAAAATGGAGCATATTTTAAAATGCTTTTCTCATTGAATAGTGATATATTTTAATATATTTTAATTAATATGATTGAAATAATAACAGTCTTTTAACATTCCAGCCATATGTCTAATGAAAGATCGTGTTCAAATAAGGAAAAACAAGTCTATATTTCTTGGGCTCAAGGGATCTGCTATTTCTTTACAATGCACTAAAGTATATGGTTATTTCACCTCTTTGTTTATTCTTCTAAAACTATTTATAATATCTACTGTGACTTTGATGTTGTTTGCATGGTTTATGCTCTCTACTTAAGATTTGTATTTGTTTGCTTTAAATAAAACATGTTTAATTTTAGAAATGTAGGGAGACATTCAAAACCTGGCTGGACATGTTCCTGTACAATCTACTATAGGTGGGCCTGCTGTGGCAGGGGATTTGGACCAAATGATGTCCAGAGGTCCCTTCCAACCGCATATTATTCTGTAATTCTGTAATATTTGCTCCAAGTAGTGTAGCACTATTCAGAGACATTTAAATTAGTTCATGAGTTCATGAACTAGTTCCATAATTATATATGTCAAAGCTGGACATTGTAGTGCTTTATATGCAGGTGAGGTAAAAAGAAAACCAGAGAGAGAGAAAAAA
>VXBW01005150.1:0-22868 GCA_013400375.1 Thinocorus orbignyianus | reverse complement strand
AGAACATAAACTTTCTAGTCCAGTGTCTACGGTGCAACAGTCTAATCACTGGCCTCCTAATTAACATGCAAAGGGTTCCCTGGAAACAGGTCTTATCCAGGCTGAACAAGTTCCCAGTCCCTCAGCCTTTCCTCACAGGGTGAGAGCTGTACGTCCCTAGCATCTCAGTGCCTCTCTGCTGAATTTGCTGCAGCCTTTTCCATACAGTGGGTCCAGATCTGGACAAAGTATTCCAAATTTGTTCTAATGCTGAGTAGGTGGGCATAATCTACCAGGAATGCTCCTGTCTATCCAGACCGGGACGCACTGGACACCTTTACTCTCAGGGCACATTGCTGGCTCATGCTTCTCCTGCTGCCAGCCAAGACAGGTCATTTCAGCAGAGCTGCTCTCCAGCCAGTTAGCAAACTTTGTTGCAAGGGCTTGTTTTTTCCTTAGGTGCAGGACTTGGCATTTGTCTTTTTTGAATTTTGGGAGATTCACGTTGATCTGTTCCTCCAGACCCCTCTGGATGGAATCCCTGTTTTGGGTGGTACTCAATGTTTCCCCAGTTTGGTGTCATCTGCAAAACTGAGAGTGTCTCCTCCTGGATATTGATAATGATATCAAACAAGACATGATTGAGGATAGACACTTGTGTTATGATCCATTAACAATTAACTTCTGAGCCTGAACATGCAACTAGGTATTTACCCATCTAGTTGTCCATCCATCCAGACCATAATGTCCTGACCTGGATTCAGAATATTGAAGTTTGTGGGAAATAGTGTTTAAAGCCTTACTGGTTAAAGTAGGTAACATGTGATGCTCTCCCTCCATCTGTAGACTTGGTTATTTTATCGTAAGAGGCAGTCAAGTTGGTTGAGTATGATTTAACTTTAAGAACTCCATGCTAACTACTCCCAGTCACCTTCTTCATACTGCCATTAATTTATTCTTATATTATTTATTCTGTGTTTTCTACAGTGATCAGACTGAGGCTATCTGGTCTGTAATTTCCTAGATTGTTCTTTTAACCTCTTTCGAAGATGGGTGCAATGTTTGCATTTCTCTAGTCATTGGGAATTCTCTGTCTCCATGACCTGACAAAGACAAGAGCAACCAGATCTCCTAGCATCACTGGATGTAGCCTGCTGATTTCCAGGTACTTTTATAGTTCGAGCTCTCTCATGTAGTCCCTGTCTCAGCCCTTATCCACTGCAAGTACTTCTGAACCTTGAAACCTTTCATTGATGACAGGGGCCCCATTGGTGAAGACTGAGCAAAAAGCAGCATTTACTGACCTCAGCCTCATCTGTGTCCACTGTCACTAAATAATCTGTGGTCAAGGTGTTTCTTGAATAGATTCAGAGCTCCAGTGGAGAAGAGATAATGCCTATAAAAAGCATATCCAGAGGTCCTTAATCAACACGTATTGGAAAACCACCCAAAAGCCGTATTTGCAGCTATGCTATCAGATTCGTGGCTAATTCAGTTATACCTCTAATCGGAGCAACCCTGCAAAATAGCAGTGTTACTTTGAATCAAATGGAAGAAAAATGTCTGTGATGTCTTACAATAACCCTAATAGTGAGGACAGTGGACAAATATAAGATGCCCAGTAAGAAATGCACACAAGAATGTTTTACTCTGAGATACAGTTGCTGGGAAACAAAGCAGTGCAATATATAGATATGACCAGAGGATAATTTAAAGGTATCCTCAGAATGGAAAAGGAAGGAAAGCACTCATTAGGATTTTAGACAGAATTACAGGAAAATGTAAAGTATCCACATGCATAATGGCATATTTAAAATGATTTTTATCATGCAAAAGAAACTGAAAAGCCTGCAAAAAATAAAGTACTTCAATGGCCCTACTTCAACTAGCACAGATAAAACCAGAAATTATTACTGTGAGAAAATCATCAATTAATTCCTTTAAAACCCCCACAACAAAACAATGAAAAAGAATTAGCAATCTTTGCCAGTTATTGAGGATACTATATGATTTACTAGATTAAACTGCTCATTATAAGTATTTTTACATGAAAAGTATTAATGTTATTGGAACAGCCTGGCAATGTTTCACGTTCCTTTTGGCAAGTATTATTGGGTACAAAGGTGTCAACAGAGCCTGCAACTCGTTACTGACATAAAGTAAACCAGGCTTTGAAGGGAACTGCAAGTATCTCGATTATAATAGATGATGTTCTTACTTAAAGAATTTAAAGAAGAGACAATTCGTAACAATGGTGTGGAGATGCAACTGTATTAAGCAGCTTTTCAGAAAATATTTTAGGTCGAAGTGAAGCTGAAAAGACCTGCTGCTGCCTTCTTCAGATATCTTTTGATTTTGAAAAACTCTCTTAAGGTAATGAGAACCAGAACGCCATTACAAATATATTCAGGCTGTAGGATATGAGAGGAGGCCAGCAATTTGCTTTACAAAAATTAATTAAAAGCCTGAGAATATTCAAGCAATGCAAAAATGATGCAGCATGGGAATAATTGGAAATCAGGAAGCAATATTTAATGAAGTAATGAAGTACATATGTGAGTTACTGATCCTGAAGTACTATAATTGAGTACAGTAACCTACAATATAATCATGCTATGCTGCTTCTTAAGGACTTTGAAGAGCAGTATCTAGAAAAATAGAGATGATAGCATTTTCTTGATACTAGCACCGACAGATAATGGTCAGAAAAGTAGCTCCTGGTTGCATTCTTCAAAGGAGAATAATTTTACTTTCCTCACCTTTGGGCATAGGATATTTGTGCAGGCAGATCACAGGTCGTTAAAAACCATCATGAAGAAACCACAGCCGAGAGCACCCAAATGAGTACAGCAGATGTTACTGGGACTTGAATGTTATGATGTGAGAATAAGTTGCTACTCTGGAAAGCTACTCATGTTTTAGATACGCTCTGCAATGCATACTTTCCTGAATGTAGCATAAATGACATGGGGTCTGTCAAAAAGGAGATAAAATCTGTTAATATGTGAAAAAACATCATCTAAGAAATACTAGGAATGGAAATGAAAACAAAACAAAAAATGTAATTATGGCAGTGGATACATCCATGGTGTCACTTGAACATTGTTCATACTTATGATCAAACATCCTCAAGAAGATGAATTACTAGTGGAAGCAAATATGTTCTGGGGTAGGCTACAAGAGATCAGAAGCATAGAAAACCAAATCAGACTTCAAACTTGAAAAAAATATGCTCAATATCAATCATGAATGACATGCACATGCAAGTAGGGAATTATCCCTTTCCTTATAAAAAATAAGGGGATCAAATTGAATTGCCAAATAGAAGTTTTAAAGAAAATGAGTATTTTTTGATATGACTCAAAATAACTTTGTAGAACTTATTCTTGCATGTTTTGGATAACAAATAGTTTAAGAATTTACATAAGAGAAACAGCATTTTACTGAAAGTGAATTCTCAGTTACTGCATTCTGGAAACTTTTGGCCTAGGATGGACTCAGTTTCACACCATATTTGTTTCAATCCATTTTTACTACTAATCACTTTTGCCTATTTTAGATCCAACTGACTCTCCTTACCGTATATACATTGACCATAAAATCTAAGTATTCTAAAACATCCTGATTTAAGATACAACAGACAGTGAATTAAGATATAATAGTGTGCATTTATTTATATTTTAGGGTTGATTAAACTGAAAGAAACAAATGGCTTATGAACTTATGCCTATTATCATAAGAAAAATAAAGTGCACATAAGAAGCAGCTGGTCAGAAACTTGGCCTGAAACTGCCGCTAAATAAACATAGCAAAAGACACCAGCTTTCTAATCTTTAAAACTTGTAACAGAATATAAAAATAATAAACTACACTGATGGTTAAAAAATAGAGACAATTACAATGTGCAGAGTTACATGAGGTTTTTTTCTTTCAAAGTATGCTCTACCAGAAAACACAGTATGACATACTGTTTTTTCTCATTTGCATCTGCAGAGATATCAATTAACTCAAAAATTACTCTTACTGTAGTATTTGCATGTTTTTAAACCAAGGATAGAAAAAGAAGAGTACGCAGAAACTCATTTTACATGACTATTGTTGCTAGAGAGTGCTCCACTGGGATCCCTCACTAAGCTTGTTTGTCTCACTGTGTCTGGAATTTTCAAAGCGACAACTCAGTGACATAGTGGAAACTCAGAGTGATTCAGGTTTTTCTGTTTGTTTTTCCATCATCTTTAATTCTGTAACTGTGGAATTTCTAAACAATAGGTCCTGTCCTCAGAGGATAGTAAGTAGTGTTGAGTTTTTTGAAACACACAGAGCTACAGCAATTTGAGAGCCCAAGGTTGGTAGCCTTCTAGTGCCTACAGAGAAGTAAAAAATCCCAGTAAACTCAGAAGCAGTCAATTAACTGATTTAGGGTCTTATTTAATTCCTAAATTCATTCTTATGACCAAATTGAGGAAAATTAGAATCAGTCAAAAAAGAAATTAATAATTTTTCTTCTTCCTTATTTTGTTTCCTTTCATATTTTAGATTCTGCTCTTGATCCTTTTTTTCCCCTCTTTCTGTTGTTTTTTTTTTTAGTATTCCTTTCTGTCTCACATATAGTTATACAATTAAAAGTAGTTTAATGTTATTAAAACATAATGTGGGAAACTGTGTAAAGCAATCCACATATTTTAAAACTGGATATCCCGACAATTGTGAAGTGCTAGACTGCATGACTACATACTATTATGACTTTCTAATTCACAGGACTTCCAGGTCGAACACAGTTTCTACGGAGGATAACAGTTACACAGAGCATCCAGTGTGTTTCATGCTTTGTCTAGTTTGATGTTTTATTTATTTTTCAATTTCACTGATTTCTCTGTGTAGTTGAGTTGCAAATTGTACTGCGAAACGGTGAAGCAGAAGTGTCTGTGGAGAAAACCACTAAGTGGTGTGGAAACAGAGAACAGAGTTCCTTGAAAAAAAGCACAAAATAACTGAGATCCCTAAAAGGTTTTAATCCAAACAACCTTGAGTGGTGCTTAGCTCCTTCATTCCAAGTAAAAGTCTGATTTCTGGAAGCATTTTCTACATTTTTCAGAGTATTTAAAGAAGAGGTAATCCCTTACAGGTGCAAATGGTTTAAAGTGTGCTCGGCTTAACCTGTTTCTTAAATTGTTTGTCCCCCTGAATTTCTTCAAGTTTCTTCAGTTAAATGTAGCTTGGTTGGCCACCCTTCACATTGACATTAAATTTCAGTACTAATATTATGTGCTGTAACATCGTTGGTGAGACACATAAAAGTCTAACTTTTCTGGTCGTTCTTATTCTCAAACAAATCCATTAGACCTATAAACTTAAAATACTGAGATGAGACACGTGATATATATTTTCCAAAAGTATTGTAACTTAAGGAGCTGATCACTTTATTAAAGTATTTCAAGCACTTTTAGAATCCTTTTCTTTCTTTTTCAAATCAACTGTTGATTTGACAGTTGTTGGTGTCTATGCAGAATTTGCAAATATCAAGGGGTTTTTCATCCCAAAAAATACCTTCCTGTTTGACTCAGACTTTAAAAGATTCTCTGAATCCCTTATAAGAAGGTAATAGATGGACTGCAGATTTTTCCCTAATCTCTTTATATTTGCAGTAGNAAAAAAAAAAAAAAAAACCCGAACACAAAAAAAAACAACCAAAAAAATCCAAACCAAACAAAAACCAAAAAACCAAACAACCAAACAAACCAAATAAACATAATTATATTCACTCTCTAATTCTATCTGTAGAAAATCACAGAAAATAATGTCATTTTTCTTTTGTCCCTAGACCAGTGTCATAATCCTTTTTTTTTCCCCAAAAAAACCCAAAAGGCTTTTTTTTTTGGTGATATTCTAATGTAGCCAGAATGGCATTAATATGTCAAATACTGAGTTTTTCAAGGATCAAAGAATGAATTCAAATGGCTTTAGTGGGTAAAGTACCCTCAGCTAGTGGAGAGGTCTTTGTGTTATTGAAGAATGCAGATGTTCTCACATGAAGATGTATGATGACTCCATTCATACCACCACACTTCCAGTATAAAAGATTTTTCAAGTTCTTTTATTACATTCTGCAGCAGTAGGATCTTTCAGGCATTTTCCTCTAGAAACTGATAAAAAAAGGTGGTTTCTTGCTCTCAGTATTGAAATACATAGATAGCACAGAAGAAATATAGTGAACTTAACTTTTAACTAAATGTAACTATACCATTTGTAAGTAAAAGCCAACAAGTATATTTAGCTGGTAATCTAATAAGTATCTCCTGTGTAACTGAGCAGAGGCTAAGAAGAGAAAATAGTCTAAACTATTTAATTACTGAACAACAGATAAATACAAGGTGTTACCTAATGGCTGGCAGACCCCTCATATAACATGGAATTTCCCATGCTTCTGTCTCAAATATATTGATCCTTAATGAACAGAAAAGCAGAATTCTGCACACACTCCCTCCTCTCCCAACCTATTTTCTGACTCCTAGCTGATAGCAGTGAAAAGAAAGTACCAGGCAAAGGAATAAAGGAGGAAAAGACAAAGGAGGAAAAGAAACATATCTTATGCTTTTAATAACCTAAACCTCAGGTTCTAGGACAGATTTGTTAATCTGTCTTCTGATAAACAAGTTGAGAGCTGCTACTGGCTATTTTCTTCCCTATTCCTTAAAGTCTCATCTGGTCGAGTATTTTTAATTTAGGAAATAGCGAGTCCATATTATCCAGATCGTTAATTCCTAATGAAATAATTATATGCTTTGGCATTTGCTAACATTAACCTCACTTTGAGAGGCCACCAGAGCCTTTGGGCGGAGACATATTATGTTGTGTTCCTGTTGTGCTCTGTCATTTCACTAACACAGAAGTTGCAGAAGCAATGAGTAGGAGCTCCTACATGACATAGGGAAAATCATGGGGGTGAAGAAGCTGGAAGTGTCGAAGGTGACAAGATATTTTATGTGGTCTTTCAATACTAGTTATGAAAAGCAGATTTAATACAACAGGGTAAAGCAAAGGAAAAAACTGTCAAAAGCAGATGCACATAGCTACGATTTCCTAATTGGTTAATTTTGCATTTGCATGGTTTTTTTCCTGCTGTGTCATTTCACTGGTTACTTTTAATTTTTGTTTTGCTTGCAGTAAAAGGAACACAGCATTGTGGTCTTTCATCCAACTTCCACTAATCATAATTTAACAATATTTTATAAATCCAGTGGGTGAAGAAGATCTTCCTTTTATGAGGACTATGTTATGCTGTTGGTATTACCCAAAAGGAGATTTTTTTTCAGATTCTCTAGCAGTTCTCAATGATCCAGAAATATTTGTCATTTCTATTTTGTGTGGTGGAAAGAACAAGAAAGCATTTTCTAGCTGATTGAAATGATGAAAAGAATTTAAGGAATTCAGAATTAAGTCAGTCACATTATAATATTAATTTCAAAGAGAGATTAATATTTTACATTTTTGAGCTGGTTTTGTTTAGAAAGAGCCTCTTCCCCTATCAAGGTAAATTTTCTTTGACAATATATCTGAAAGATATATTTTTTTCCTAGCTTATAGAAGACAGATTTGCAGATCGGAGGAGAGGAAAGAGAATATATAACTGACTGCAGCAACAAGAAATTCTTATCAACGGAGAAAGCAGCATTTTGAAGAAAGGATGCAGCTTCTTATTTGTACAATACATATTAGAAATAATTTTGGGAGAGGACATACTATTTTTTTTTTTAATAACCTAAATAAAATTGTTTGATTTTGGTTGGGTTTTGAGGTTTTTTTTCTTGGTCTGATAGCCAATATTCTGGAGTTTACAGGTTGTTTCCATTGGTAGGAAAAATTACCGATAAACCTTCCTTATTTTGGATTCAGTCCTGTTGATTTTCATGATCAAGTTAAATGGCCTTATCAAGCCATAGAAAACAATTTACTCCTCAGTTTTCTAAGTAGGCTTTCCAGTCCATACTTGTCCACAGTTGTTTTGACCCCCACTAACCTTTTATTTCTTCAGACTCCTTGTTGCCTTTTGTGTCCTTTCACAAGGACACAATTGCATGGGTAGAACACAAGTAATACAGCTCCCACACGTTTTATAGAACTCCAGGGAACTTATTCTGAATTTATTCTCAGATGTTTTATTGAACTCCTCTTTAGGACAGTGACTTCAGATTTTTTCAGCCACTTTCAATCTCTATGTTGTTTTAAATGTTTCCTCTGTTTAATCAGGCTCACAAGTGGAACTGCTGATATCAGAGAGAAAAGCAATCACCCATTTAACAAAGGCAAGAGGACAGGCAGCTCCTTCCTTGTCACTGATGTTTGGAGTAGGTGTCTTGCAGTTGCATACAGGGAAATATCCTTCAGTGAAACATGATACAAAAATAATTGAAGTGTGGAAAAAAGAGAAGGAGAAAGGGAATATTTACTATCTTCTAACATTTCTTCATGAGCAAAGCTAATCTGCCTTCCAGCTTTTTGTATCTAAGAAGTCTGGAAGGATCTGTCTTTACTTTAGGTACGACTAGTTGCATAAAAAATTAATGTGATTCTTCTACAACCGAAAAGCACAATTAATATTGATAAACAACATTAAAATAACATATGCCAGTGGAGCTATGTATCTTATTTGAAATGTAATATGTTAAGTTGATAAAGCATCATAGTATGTCCAGAGTATGAAATTATCTTGCAGATGAATGGATGACCCATAGTTTAAGTTTTAAACACAGATACAAATTATGTGTACCCAGAGCTCCAGGCCACCTGTTTCTGGAGTCTGAGGTGGTATATCTATGCAGTTGTGTATCGAGTGTCCGTGTTAATGCTTTTGCAGTGAGAGTACTTCAAGGATGGCCTCTGTGAGAAGGAACCAGGGGCTGACCACGCTGGATGCAGCCTCTTCCAGCCAGTTCCAGCCATCTCTGCAACCCATTCACCTCAAGAAAAAGCTGAGCCCATCAGCTAAAAAACATAAGGCAAGTCACTGCACAGAACTGTGAGAGAGAGGAACGAGAAGGAAAAAGCATGAGAAACGGTCCTTCATACCAAGGTCAGAGTAGTAGAAGGGATGGAGGTGCTCCAGGTGCCAGAGCAGAGAATCCCCTGAAGCTTGTGGAGGAGACCACGATGGAGCCAGTCTGGTAGAGAGCCTACTCTGGATCAGGTTTATTCTGATGGGCTGCAGCCTGTGGAGAGGACTCAGAAAAGAGTGATTCTTGAAGGGTGGCAGCCCATGGAAAAGACCCACATTGAAGCAGGGGAAAATTGTGAGCAGGAGGGAGTGGCAAAGGGGAACTCTCATGGACTGACTGCAACACCCGACTTCCCATACCCATACCATTGCATAGAGTGAAGGGAGATGGAACAGTCAGGAAAGAAGGAATGAAATGGAGACTGGGAAAAATGATACAGTGAGAGGAAGGTATTCTAGTTTTTGTCTTTGTTTCTCAATCTCCAGATCTATTTTAACTGACAATGAATTAAATTAATTTTGCCCAGCTCAAATATGTTTTGCCCATAATGGTAACTGGTAAGTGATCTCTCTCTCTTTATCTCAACCCAAGAGTTTTTTCATTTATTTTCTCCCTGTGTCCTGTTAAGAAGAAGGGTAAGAGAGAAGCTGGGTGAAGTCTGACAGCCAGACAAGGTCAACTCACCTTGCTGAAAGTTAAATATCTAAGCCCTTGCTAGTCACTTGAGGCTTCATTTTGTAATCAGTGGATAGAAATAGGCACCTTTAGAAGGAGATGCATCTGACCTAAGGACAAGATGAAGTGAATGTTACCTGGATTAGAAAGAGACGTAGGAATGACTGGATCAGGCTTAGATGTCAGATTTTAGACATCTGGATTTATATCCATGTTTCATTTCTTTACATTCTGGATACCAACTGTGATGTACTGTAAAAGAATATTAAATCTTTAGACATGAGACTTTACTAGCTTTGTTTCCTGTAATAATCTTTAGGAAAATAATTGTTACTTTTTTTCCCTTCAGAATTAATTTTCACACAACTTTTTTTTTTTCTTTTTTTGTTTTCTTTTCCTCCCCTTAACTTAACAAAATGGCAATTAAAGGGGTTTGGAAAAGTGTCAGGGGTTATAGTGTTATGTATCATTTTTTTCCTTATGGGCATTACTACTCTCCTTATTGATCCTAGTAATACCATCCTTTTCATCCTTATCCAAAGGCAAATAACACTTCTTACCTCTTTAAAAAAAAAAAAAAAAAAAAGTTTTTTTTCTCTTTTGGCTCTTTATCAACACTGTTATCATACAATAATTGACTGGTGATGTGAATTTCATTTCTTAGTGGTGTCTAATGTAATCTGTAAATTATATTACTGAGCCTTACTCATTACATCTGACATAGTTTGCATTTTGACTGGCTGGCCATACAGCCTCTCTTTTGAGATTTAGATTGCCAGAAACGTAACAGAGAACAAGAATGGCTTCCTGCCAATCAAATTATACAACACTGAAAAGGTCAGAGTTACACAGTATATTACTGTCTTTCAGAGACTGTACTGGGTATTAAAATTCTCTGATGTCTCATTTCACTGACAAAGATTGTAATGAGAACAGGAAACAGCACAGGATGGATCCGGCTTTGTGACCACAATTTTTATGAGAAATGGAAAAAATACCACCAAAAAAAAAACCAAAAAAAAACAAACAAACAAACAAAAAAAAAAAAAAAAAAAAAAAAAAACCANCACTGTCATTACATCTGGACTTCTAATACACAGGGTTCTTCAGTTAGGAAAACTCAATGAAAAATTCCTTAGATCAGAACTGTCCAGGCAGCTCTGGGTTAGAGACAGAAAGTAGTAATTCTTCCTCAGGAGCAGAATGTGAAAGAAATTGTGAGAGAAACAAATGGCAGGTAAATTGCACCAGACAGTTTCCTCCTGTAATTTACTGTGTGCTCTGCAAAATTCAGAGTTGATGTTCTAGACACCGCTTCAGGGCAGAGTGAAATCAGAGCTCAAAACCCCTTCCATAATGGGTGAATTCATGGATGAATAGCAAAGTAGCATATGCCAGGGAAGCTGACATTCCTGGACTCAGGGATCCTTGGTGAAATCACTCTTTAAGTTCAATATTATTTTATCATTTGGGGTTTGGTCCAAATATCCTGCAACTTGTGTCTCAATTACCACATACAACTAGTGCCACAGCTGGACAGTCTAACTCCACAGTGTTTTATTACCTCTTTCCTCTATTGAAAGTGGCTACATAAAGGAATGGATAAATTGCTTTTAATTTATTTTGGTCATATGTTTGTATCTATGTTATGGGACAATTTGTCTCCACCATCTCTTTCTCATCTCAGATAAGTGGGGGTAACTGAGAAAAAAGTGATAAAGGTTTAGGTTGCCTTTCCTCACAGCCATCTTTTACTATAATCAAAAATTGCTTAGCTGGAGCAGATGGTCTAGGGTTAAGATATGACCATTACTTTAACAAAAGGAAAAGATGGAGAGAGAAAAATAAAAAGCAGTAACAGAAAAAAATAGGATAAATATTACCAGAAAAGCCAAGCAAAGGGTGTGAACCCCGAGGAATTAAATATCACAACTTAATTTCATTGCAGAAAGTAATTCTTCAGAGTAGGTGCCCTCTATCAGAAAATATGTTTTGAAAAGGAAGTAGCAGTTATATCAAGGTTCTTATGAAACTATTTGTTTCTTTTCATTATTGTAATGTAAGTTCTGCAGAAATACAATGCTACAATGTCATCTTTCATCTGGTATCTCATTGTATTTCTAATATGTTTTAGTAATATCTTCAGGTAAGCAAAATGTACAAAATATAGCAAATAGCCCAGGGCTGACCGTGGATCCACCAAAATGCAGTGAATGCCATAATACAGCATAGGCAAACACATATCTGTCTAAAGTTCTATGGCTGGGATTGGGAAACCTAGGCCTATTTTTAATTTTTATTGAAATTTCACATATTTGTGTGAAATGCAGTTTGTAAATGGAGAATGCATTTGGTTTAGTAGCTTTTACTGATACTGCAGTGGAACGTATTCATATTTTTTAGTGTCACGGGTGTTACTGTGACGGTAGTCATGGATTTGCTTATGTTTGAAGTTACCGTTAACTGCCATGGAAGTCTGTACTACTTCCTGTAGCATGCACATTAATGGTAGAGTCTGAGCGTTCTTCCCTGTTCCTAATAATTTGATAGCAAATACCACATCGTAAAGTATTAATAAAAAATACAATTTCTCCTTTCTGACCCCCAACACTCACAATTTATGCCCTTCAAACCATTGGTAATATTGAGCTAGAGCTGACATTTTCAGATGGATATTAAAAAAATTAAACAATTTGAGGAGAGAATAATGCAGTATTTGGCCTAATTTTGCTTTTGGAACCAATTTCATTAAATGAACATGAAGTTTTGTGCAATTGATTTGAGAATTCAGACCAGATCTTTTAAGTTCATTACTTCAATAAATAATGTGATTACATTTTAAATTAAACTGACAAGTTCTAAGAAGTTGCAAATTTTATAATCTGTTTTCACTATGCTAACGTTCCTTGCCATTAAAGCTGACATTATTCCCATCTCTGACAGAGTAATTTTAAAATTAATTTTATTTCATTACCACTAAACTTTTCAATGTTTAGTATAGAAAGATTAATGGCAATACATAGGCAAAGTGTTGGCCACAGAGTATAGTTTCTACTGCAAAATAATATTTCTTAAACTTTTCTGTTTCATTAATTCACTCCCTTACTCTGTTTTAGAAAAATTATTTCAACATACCCTAATTATGGAGGCATCCATGCATTTGTTTTTTAGAACAGCTTGAGAAGAAAATATATTGTATTGATTAAATACAAAACCAGTGATCAGTATTAAACAATACTTCCCTCTAAGAGTTTTCAGCGCTAAAAAGGAAACACAAAGCAAATTAGATATTTTTTTATATGACTCCTTCTCTAAGCCATGAAAAAGCTTATGCTACTATGTTCATGAATTCTGCGTGGGTAGGGATGGTGTTGCATACAACCCTTGCAAAAATATATGTAATAATTAAACCAGGACCTAATTCCGTTTACTAGTCATGGTACAGTTTGCAGTAGGATTTGATGGCAGAGAAAACCATAGTCTGGTGTATTCACGTGAGCTAAAATATTAGTGTGTTTCATAATGCACCACATTTGGATTTGTTTAGTCCTCATCCAGGGAACCAAATTTTTGGATATAAGATTTGGTAGCTATCCACTGCCTGTAGCTGACCTGATGACTCCTAATGAGCTTCTTATATTAATTGTCTCTACAAATTACTGTAGAACATGAGGGCACATGCTATTGTGTGACAGGAGATCAGTCTTTGACAGACAAAATGGAAAGAGTGGAAGAAAAGGTTTCAATGGTATTATCACATGCTGAACTTGATCACTTCTCGAAAATAATTTATACATCCTCACTTGGCTGTAGCTAGGGGCTATGAAGACTTCATTATCCTCTTTCATAGCACCTTTAAAGCTTTAGGTGGAAGATGTTGAATGATTGGAATCTTTTCAGTGGGGGACTGCCAAAATTATTAGGTAGCTGGAGCACATGCCACAAAGGAAAGTCTGGGACAAGTGGGTTTATTAATTTTCAAGAAGGGAAGGCTTAGTAGAGATTCATTGTCTTCAACTATATTAATGAAAGATTATAGAAAAGAGATAGACTTTTTTTGAAGTTATAAAGCAAAATGGTAGTAAGCAACAGGAACAAGCTGCAACAATGAAAGTTCTGATAAATTATTGTGGGAAAATATTGATGAGCATGGCAAGACACTGGAATGTGTCATCAGAAAAGATTCAGAACCTCAGTTCTGAATCTTTTCATTCGAAACCAAACTGCACAAGGCTCTGAGGAACCAGGAAAGTTTATACTGCTCTACTTGGGGGCCTGAGATCCAGCAGCCTTTTCCAATCTATTATTCTATGATATTATACTTTCTCATCTAATTTACAGGCAATGTTGCAACATTTATTTGTCAGTGGAAAAACAAAATTTCTCAGCACAATGTCAGAGTCAAGAGTATCACCATTCCTAATTCTTAAAGTCAGGGAAAGCCAATAGTGATCTGTACTTATCTCTGTATGAGAATATAGAAAAAAAAGTAGATTGCTGTGGAAAGTGAAAAATCATTACCTCATACAAAGCTTGGAAAAAAATCTGCAATTATTTGCTGGGATTCATGAAAAATGTTACATAGGTGTGTGTTTTGCCCTCCTTATCATAGGTTGTGCTACTTAGGTTGTGCTATTTATTGTTCTTGACACAATCATTAGGAAAAAAAGAGATAGATGAGTTATAATGTTCCATATAATCTGGAAGTGATTGGTACAAACTACACAACTCTTTGACCTTTCTAATGGTCTGACAGTCAATTTGATAGCCTTTCACAAGTCTCCTTCTTCAGAGCATCAATCACCTCTGAAAAGCAGAAGGAAAAAAAAAAAAAAAAAGGACTGCTATGCAGATGAATAGAAAATGTAGGCATAGACTTGGCTTTGACTGCTTGGATTTATTATATGACTGCTAGAAGCTTGCACAATTGATTGCTCATCTAACAACATTAAATCCTATCTTGGAACTGCACTAATGGCTCTGATCTATACTTGAAATTAAACCCCTGTTGTCAAAAATGCTGTGAGAGAGAGCTTGGTGGATTGCCTGAAATAGACACTTGGGTGTCTAATTTGCATGTGGATGCTCTTTACAAGGCAATAAGAAGTCTACATTTTAAACCTTACATTGTAAATCTAATGTATTTAAAAAATAAAACAAAAAAAAACCACAACCCAAGAAACACTATTTTATAAACCGGTTTCTAATGGGTCATTGAGAACAAGTGCTGATCTCTAAATTTTGCTGAGGAAAGTCTGTGAATCCTATGATAAGTCAAATATCATAGATCATAATAGTAGAAGGGATATCAAATGTGACATACAGTAAAATCTAGGATTAGCATTCTCAATTGACTGGGTAAACTAGAGAAACAACCACTCTACTATTCAATATTGTCTCTGAAGTACAATTCGAGCTTTCTGTAAGATAGGCTAGTAGCTAATTATCTCACACTAACAATTAAAAGCCTTATTACTGGACTCAGTTTTCTTAGCTGCAATTTCTAGGCACTGTAAATTTTTAAATTTCTGTAGGCAAATCACATTACTGAGTTTTATGTTTACGTGCAGAGTTTTAGAGGGGATTCATCCCAACTAAATTTAAAGGTGAGATTCCATTTCACATGAAGAACCTTAATTTAGGTGTGCGTATGTAAGGATCTGTAAGTGAGCTAAATTTCCAAAAATCCTGGTTTTAAACAATGGAGTCAACAACACTCAGAGTTCTACACTGCTGGACAGCCAATAAGTTGAGCAAAGTTGCTCTCCAGGCTCTTTTGACTATGCTGTACAGATCTCTGTTGGCAACAAGAGGATTTTAGACATTCACTGTGCAGGTACTCACCTGATTTAGGTATCTTAATTTGTGCTTGAATCACAGTTTTGCAGTATATCTTGCACTGAACACTGGTAACTCAAATAATCTGACAAAATCTGAAAAAATGCTATGTCTACTGTCCTTCCTAAAACATGTAAAATATTTACATGTAAAGTAAACACCTAAAAAGAGCAATAAAATGGGAAAATATTTCCACAATCAATAAGTGTCACCCAATGAAGTCCTCTGGCTGAATTCAATGTACTAAAAAAAAGTAATTTTTTTTATTTTTTTTATTTTTTTTTTGTGGGCTATAGTGCATGTCAAAATTCATTTTCTAGGGGAAAACCAGTTCAAGTCACAACCAACCAGAAATTATGACATCTTAAAAACACCACAGAACTCATACACAAAGTACTCAAGCATCTGTTTAAGTTTAAACACTTTAGTATTTCCTTTAAAGTCAAAGTGCCAACTTGAGTGCTGAAAGTTAAGCAGATGGCTAAGTTCTTTGCTGGAATGGGGTCATTGCTTGTATTTCAGAGCATATGTGGACTCATGATAAAATGGACTAAAAATTAAATGACTGCAATTAAACTTCTGTTTATATGTTGTCTCCTGCTTTTGTTTAATTTACCTTTGTACTTTTCAGATCTCAAGGGCTGCTCATAGCATCTGGTCCACCGTCTGCATCTTGTATAGAAATCTGAAATATGCCTGCTAATAAGCTTCCACACATTAACTGATTAACACATAGAAGTTCAGGAACCTTTTGAAAGAGGCACAAAATAGCTGTGAATTCAAAACTAACACTAATGAATGGTCTTAAACTTTAATCATATTGCATTCTGTCTCCTAAATAATTTTATAGAGTACCTTTTACTTCCCCAGTTGAGGAAAGGAAGCTGGGGTTGGAGGGACTACAAGGTCAGGAAGGAGAAGGAGGAATATTTATTTGTTTTCTGGATTAATTAAGAAAGAATTTATTTTTTCCTGAAGGCTGTGGTACAATCAGACTGCATTTATGAAAGAACTGGTGCCACAGTCCTGCTCTGTTGCAACCTGTGTTATAAATATGGATGGTGGCCAGACTGTGCTTACACAAGAAAGCGTGCCAAGGATAGAGGTAGAATTTATTCTCTTCTCTATATTTATTCTTGAGTTAGACAAAACAAAAGTTTAACATTTCTTTCAGTAGTTGTGATATAGGAAAAAGGAGGCAAGAAACTGCTCATGTCGCTCTCACTAAACAACAGTTTCCATAGATTTAAATGGAGGTAGATTATTTTATATTTCAACACTGATGCAGCAATGGAATTATCTCCCAAGTTCTGTTATAAATATATATAACATATACATATATATAAACAATTGATTATGGAACTAAAGTCATACAATAATAACAAGACCAATTTGTTAAATTCACAAAAATAATTATCACTTACTGAATGGTATTCCTGGTGGGATCCCAGAATTTCTTTTGATCCTTTCAATTCCTTTTATATAAATTTAAATAAACTGTTAAAATATTCAGATGGTGCGAAGTGTGGGGACTGATAAATAGTAAACATCACAGTTCACCAACATGACATTATGCATTACTTTGTAAAACAGTAAAAGCTGGATATTTTGCCATGGGAACATACAGTTCACTTTTCTAAGAAAAAAATCATAAGGCATCTCACAAAGTGAAGATTTTCAAAGGATGTGGGGATAATGGTGAATAACCAGATGAACATTATCTTCTAAAACCTATTCTCTGGCTAAGAGAGGTAGTTATCTTTCTCCAGTGAATTAAATCTAGACTCTCACAGAGATTTAGTAAAGACAGACGTAAGAGGGGCACCAGATGCACCCAGTAATCAGGGACAGTGCTGCTGTTGGTGCATTTTCTGAATAAGAAGAGGACTTATTCTTGCTGGTCAGTGGACAAAGCTGGTAAAAGGAAAGAAAGCACTAGGGGAGGAGGGAATGCTAGAGGGAAAAGAGCTCCAAATCACAGGTATCTGAGGCCTCGAGTGGTCTTGCTTCCAGTGTGAGCAACAGGTTTATGACTTATGAACTCTTCATTTTATTTAGTTCCCACACCTAATGTTGCTTAAATTGCTTAGGATGTCATGAGTTCCTCTTATGACAAGATCTTCAAATTGTGTACATTGAAGAACCTTCTTGTGAATTACTCAGATTTCTGAAATACAGGAAATTACACTTAAACATTACAAAATCTTTTTTTACTCTTAGGATGATTCAACATTGGAACAGATTGCTCAGGAAGGCTGTGGAGTCTCTGTTCCTGGCAATGCTAAAAATCCATGTGGACATAGCCTTGAGCAACTTACTCTAGTCATTCCTGCTTTGCACAGGGGGATGGACTATGGCATCTCTAGAGCTACCTGTCAGCCCCAGCTATTTTATGCTAGAAGACCTATCCTCTGTTCTCCAACTAAACACCCTCCTCTATATCATTAGTAGATAAAACTGGAGAACTCACCACTGGCAGAGCATTGGTGGTGACAGCACACTGAAAGATGTTTTGTGTCTCAGGGAAACAAATTAAAAAACAATTGTGGCGTACTCTTTAGCCTGGAAATTTCTCATTCATCCCCAGCTTCTTCAGCACCAAAGCATTAAACAAATGGCAGCTGCAAAGGTGCTTCATCACCTTCCAAGGGACTGAGGTGAGGATGACTGACCTCTATTTCCCTGCATCCTCATTCTTGCCCTTTTTGGTGATAGGAGTGACTCTTTCCTACAGTCCTCAGACACTTCTCCCAGTCACATTGATTATTCAAGGTTATCAGGAATGGCCTTGAAATTATATCAGCCAGCTCCCTCAGCACTCACGGCGCCACCCCATCAAGACCTGTGGAGTTGTGTACATGTGGTTTGCTTAACTATTTCCTGACCTGATCCTCTTCGACCATCGGTAAGTTCTCCTTGTTGCAGACTTTTTCCATGGTCTCTTGTGCCTGGGATTCCTGAAGTCTAGTCTTGCTATTAAAGAATGAGGCAAAGAAGGCACCCACTACCTGAACTTTTTCCGCGTTCTGGGTCACCAGGTCATTTGCCCCATTCAACAGTGGGCCCATATTTTCCTTAGTCTTCCTTTGCACTTACAGAATAACTTCCTGTTGTCTTTCACTTCTCTGGACAGATTCAATTCCAGTTGGACTTTGGCTTTCCTAAGCTCATCCCTGCATGCTCTGACAGTGGCTTTGTTTTCATCTCAGGATTCCCGTTCCTTATTCAAACTTCTATATACTTTCTTTTTGTATTTGAGCTTGGTGGGGAGCTCCTTGGTCATCCAGGCAGGTCTCCTGGCATTTTTGCCTCACCACATGTTTGGTGGGATGGACTGTTCTTGAGCTTGGAGGAGGTGATCCTTGAATATCAACCAGGTTTCTTGAGTCTATCTTTCCTTCAGGGTCTTTTTTCCATAGGACTCTTCCAAGCAGATCTTTGAAGCAGCCAAAGTCAACTCTCCTAAAATTCAGATCTGTTATTTTTATTTTTGCCCTGATCCCTCATCTTCCTATGCTGAACTTCTGTTTCTAATGGTCACTGCAGCCACAGCTGCTTTCAACCTTCGTATTCCCAAAGAGCCTTTCCTTGTTTGTGAGTATAAGATCCAGCAAAACACCTTTCCCCATTAGCTTCTCTGTCACTTGGGTCAGGAAATCGCAACCAATGCTCTTCAGAATCTTGTGATTACTTATGCTCTACTGTATTGTCCCTTCTGAAGATACTGGGGTGGTTGAAGTAAATATTACATTGAACTAGGATTCACAGACAGCAGTAGAGATTAGGAATTCTTATAATGAAATAATCATAATCACTAATTGTTGGAAATATATCTCAGGCAAAGAGTTCTTTCAATTAACCATTGCTTTTTTTAAGTACTGAAATTATAGAATGTCTTTTAATGGCAGGCAAAGAAAAGAGGAAATTGCTAGCTGACTGGTTTCTATGCCTTCCCATGTTAGGACTCCTAGCCCATATTCAGAAGAAACAGGAGACCTGACCACCCAGGATATGGAAAAGGCTGAGTTACTGAAGACTTTTTTGCCTCTGTCTTCACTGGCAAGGTCTCTAACCACACCGCCCAAGTCATGGCAGTCAAAAACAAGGGCTATGAGAATGAATAACTGCCCGCTGTAGGAGAAGATCAGGTTTGAGATCATTAAAGGATCCTGAAAGTGCCTAAGTCCTGATGAAATCCATTCACAGGTCCTGACGGATCTGGTGGACAAAGTTTCTAAGCCACTTTCCATCATACTTGAGAAATTGTGGCAATCAATGAAGTTTTCGCTGACTGGAAAAGGGGAAACAACCCTGATATTCAAAAAGGAGGAAAAAGGAAAATGCAGGGAACTACAGGCCAGTTAGTCTTACCTCTGTGCCTGGCAAGATCATGGAGCAGATCCTCCTGGAATCTCTGCTAAGGCATGTGGAAAATAAGGAGGTAATTGGTGACAGCCAACATGGCTTCACCAAGGGCAAATCATGCCTGATGAATTTGGTGGCCTTTCATGACATTGCCACAACCTTGGTAGACAAGGGTAGGGCAGCAGATGTCATCTGTCTAGATTTATGCAAAGCATTTGACACTGCCACGCATGACATCCTGGTCTCAAAACTGGAAAGTCATGTATTTGACAGATGGACCACTTAGTGGATCAGAAACTGGCTTTATGGCTGCACTCAAAGGGCCTGACCCTCCAACCAGTTTTTAAGCCAGCAGGGATTACTCCCATCCAAACCATGGGCAGACAGTTTCTCCAGGAGGATACTGTGGGTGACTGTATCAAAGGTCTTATTAAAATCCAGGTAAACAACATCCACAATGTTTCCCTCATCGACAAAGCAGGTCATTTTGTCATAGAAGTAGATCAGGTTTGTCAAGCAAGATCTACACCTCATGAGTTCAAGATTTGGGATTTATTCTGGCGTGTTTTTTTTTTTTTTAGTGGTGGTGGTGGGGTTTTTTACACCTTTACAATGGATTATATATGTTCATAAGAAGTGAAACTGTAAGAACAACTGAAATAAAGAAATCACTAGTAAGTCTCATAATTAGGAAACCAATATAAACCACATCAGAATTATTTTAACTGAAAGGGTAATAAGATAATAAAATATTCTTACAGAATATTACACTTACTGCTGCTACATACAACTTGGTTAGAATCTGACTCTTCTATTGCAGATCAATTAAATGGTTTGGATGTGTTCACTCGTTTCCTTTTTAAAAACATGTGGGGCTTTTTCTCAAAGAGTTAAAAAAGTTTAAAAAAACTTTAAAACAAGAAGCAAATTCTCAAGATTACAATCATTAAACGAATGAAAAAAAAATATTGGAATAAATAGGAAAATAATATGATTAAGGAAGGTAAAAATTCTGTTCTTTAGAAAATTATTTGGAGAATAATCTTTAATTTCCGTCAAAATGGGTTGTGAAGATAGAATTTAATACCGTGAAAAATAAGCAGGAAATTGCCGGACTACTAATTCATTTGAGTGTTGCAAAAAGAAGTCCAGTGATATGGCCAACCTTATTATAGTGGAGGTCAACACATATGTTGTCTTCTTGATTTATTATGTAATTTTAACCTTGTTCAGTTGCCAAATAAATCACTATGAGTCCTTTGGTTGATTGCAATTGAAGTAGCATAGAAATCTAAATAATTTGGTTTTTAGAAGTACCTTTCCAAATCTAATGGGACATTATTTCTGAAATTATGGCTGAGGGCCTGGGCAAACAAAAACCAAACAGAAACAATAAACTGCAGCCTATATAATATCTTAAGGAGCAGTGTTACTTAGTTATCTGAATCATAGTTTAAAATGTCTTATTTTTTTATTACTTTGTAATGTTTATGCACTTTCCATCAACTCAAATCAGTTATGCAGTAATACAAACATTTCCCTATGTGCTCTTAGAACACAGAAAAAAAATTCCATTAACTGCAGAAACAGTAAGACTGACTGGGAGAAGTCAACAAGTACAGTACATTTTACAATGGCCTTTCAAAATAGACCATCTATTTGCTGTTTTATACAGATAGAGACTGCTTCTTTTAGCATGCTAGTGTGTGATTTGTCTAGGTTTAAAAAAAAAAAAAACCTTTATGATACAGATTCCTCAAATTTCCTACAGCAAGAAAATTATGTGTCAAGAAAGATATTGAATACTTTTACTAATAATAGTTAATATTTTTTTAAGCTCATGATTTGTAAACACAAACTGATAATTATAATGCACTTACAGTTGCCCCAAAATAGAGTTATTATTTTGGGAAATCTGTATAGGTTTTTCTATGTGCAAAAGCTAAGACCTGATGAGCATACAAATAACTTTCTTTTTTTCTTTTATCTTTTTCCTTTCTGTGTTACTATCAAAAATGAGTTATATTCCTCCACTGAAGTTAACATGCTCAGTATAAGCAAAGCCCTCTTCCTGGGCATGTTTTGCCAAAGAACAAACTTTGAAATACCCTTCCTTTTTCTGCAGAGAATCATGTGTCAGTTGTTATTACCTTTGCCTAACATAATCCAAGTGTTTGGTACCCATAAAATATTTAAAAGATCTGTGATATATTTTAGGTTCCACAGAGTCAGTATTACCCCCATTTTTTACATTTATACACTCTAATTTTGAATTTTCTTTTATCCTGTGATGAATCATCAACAATAGCAACCAGAAGAACCAGTTTATGATTTGTGTTGCAATTCGTAAGATTTATTTTTTTTTCCGGTGGAGAGGAGGATAAAACCCTTTGTTATTTTCCATTGACATGTATTGACAGTTGTAGGGAATTTCACCATATGGCTGAGGCAGCAATTCTCATCATCTCTTGGTTTCCATCACTGCAAATTAAACAGTGTTGGCAGTACCTGCTTATAAGGACTTACTTGATTCATAAATTATTCTGCCACTAAAGCCAAACCTGTCTATTTCGTTATTGTAATTTAGGACAAAGATGACTTTCCTTTTCAAATCAAATAGTTATAGGGACAGTAGCAGGCAAAAACTGAGAGGAAATAAAAAAGAAAAATTAATATTATTGTATAATTTTTGCAAGGCCACCAAATATTTCCTTTCTTCATTCCTCTCTTTGCATAAGCAGATACTTCACTCTGTGGAAATACTCCAGGTATATTCTGATATGTGAATGTCTTAACAATTCATAAGGCAGTTTAATGCTTTGTAAAACTTAGTAGCCACCATGTAATGCTCTTCATTTAGTAAACTACAAGCACCAAGCCCATCAGTTTCGTAGCCTAAGAATTTACCTTATCTGCTAAAGGCAAAATCCATATGCAGGTTTTATCTTGAGTTACTTTTGTGCTACACAGGTTTTTAAACTGAATTATTTTTTTTCCTGACTGTAATGCCATGAATTA
>VXBW01005147.1:47685-67498 GCA_013400375.1 Thinocorus orbignyianus | reverse complement strand
GTCGCCACGCCTACGATAGGCAAAATGATATCCTCAGAGGGATGCTCTTTAACATCTTTCAAAACTTGTGAAAATTGGAAGATATTGGTGGTGATTGGAGGAAAATGAATATTACAGTCTTTATTAAAAGCAACAAAATAACAATCTGAGGAAATACAAACTCACTATCCAACTTCAATACCAGGGATAATCATAGAGTGAGTCTTATTAAAACACATTTTCATGCTTGTGAAGGAGAAAGTGACTGGGAACAGTCAGCATAAATTTGTCAACGGTAAATCATGCTTGATCAGTGGGTTGTCTTCCTAACTAGATTTTTGATCAGCAGAAGAGAAATGGATGTCATTTACTTTAGCTTTAGCAAGGCTTTTGACACTGTCTTCCACATTATTCTTATATCCAAGTTAGGATAATACAGATGGGTACAAAACTTGTTGTCTCTTTAGACTCAATAGGTAGTGGATAATGAGTTGTAATCTCCCTGAACGCTGGTAACATGTGGGATAACATAGAGACTGGTCCTGCTTAAGATCTTGCTAAATAACCAGACAGTTTACGGAATGCTTATGCATAAGGTCTTCAGCAGATACCAGACAGGAAGCTTGAGGGCAGGGCTGCTATCCAGGAGGACCTGGACAAACTGGAGGAATAGATTTACAGGAAATTAATGAAACCTAACAAAGATAAATGCAAACTCAAACCATGCAAAGGAATAAACCCCTTTTGCAACAATACAGACTGGGGACTGCCTGACGAGCAGCTGTTCTGTAGCAGGTTTGTAGGAGGTGGTGAATAGCAAACAGCATAAGCCTGGCCATAAAGGCAGCCAACAGGATACCATAGATGGAATCCTACATGTAATTTTGGCCTACCCAATGCAAAACAGACATCAGTAAGTATGGCTGTATTCAGGGGAGGCCAGTGATACAGCTGAGGGCTGCAGATCATGCCCTGTGAAGAGAGCTGTGGGTCCAGAGTCATTCAGCCTGGGTAAGAGAAGGCTTTAGGCAGACCTGTTAGGAGTCCTGCTATTACAGTATTACTTTCAAACAGAGTCCCTTGTACGTCCTCTGACCCATTAAAACCAGTTCAATTCATTTCCCATTACAAAAGTGAAAGCAAACATGTAGACACAGTCTGTTTCAACTGTATGTAACTCAGTTGCCTGAAACATAATCTATGAAGTGATTTCTTAAAGCACAGGCTGAACATTTTCTGAAATCTGACACTCATGAAACTCCAGGCCCTTGAAGACTTGTGGGTTTCCATCCAGGGGAAGTAACTAGCATCCAGAGTTGAAAACTGTCAAGTAAATGCTTTCCTAACCTGTTTGTTTCAATGTATCCAAGAATGCAGCGGAAGAAGATGCTGACAAGGTGCGAAAAAAGGAAAATCTACAAAGGTATTTATCATCATAATAGGTAGGTGAAATACAGTAGAAGTTTCTCTCTGTTTCATACACAGTTTCAATCAGCCATTTGCCCTAGCACAAATATGCATGGTGGACTACTCTAACAGCGAATGATTTTGGCTGAGTCATTGCACAATAGATTAATGAGTGTCTTGGACATCTGTATCTAAGCTGACTTTTCTTTTGGTTGTTTCAGAGTTTTTTGAAGACCTCTCTAGTGATAGTGGATAATAATTGTAGTTCTTCGAATTCTTGCATTCTGTGCCTCTGAGATCCTTCCTCTAGTGACCGTGACCTTGCCTATCCAGATTTCAGTTACTGAGGAATAAACGACAATGTGCTGTGACCTTTTATACTAGCACTTCACAGTCTCGTATGAATTGCAATTACTTTTTCTCTTTTTGGCAAGTGTGGCCCCTCAAGGTTTTAAAGAACTGAAGATCTGTGGTAACACTTTCCTGAGCATCAGAAACAAGATAGCCCAGACCAACAGCAGCTGCACATTCAAGTACAATATTATTTCTCATGTGAAAAAGTTATAAAAATCCTTCCAGTAAAAATCAAAGAACTATTTAGAGATGAATGTGACACTTAGTTAGTAATACAAATGCCAATTTGTCTATTGAAAAACAATTCTGTTCCTACTTTCAGAGTATACATTCATAACCCATACATGAGTAATGAAATTAAATGAAAATTGTTGGAATTTATGTGTCCCTCTTGCTAAGAAAGGAATTGAAGTGAATGGTCTCTAGAATTAAAGTCAATATATCTGAGGGAAGACACTCAAACTCAGAGGCAAGGGATATGTTGAGCCACCCTGATAATATCTAGAAGTTCTGCTCATATCTGTACTCATGATGGTTATGCAGACAAGCAAAAATTCTTTAGAAGATCAGGGAAAAGCAGAGATCCCACACAACAGAAGAGGAGCCCAAAGAAATGTTACCGTTAACAGAGTAAGAAATTAAACCACTGCTTCTCTTAGAATTTTTACATTAAGATAAAATGTCTTCCCCTACCACCCCAGTTATACAGATCTGTGGTGGGTAAAAACTTTTGCCTTGCCATTATTTATCTGACAATTGCATTGTCTTCTGATGCCTTCTGTTAATAACAGAAGAAAATGTCATTGTCTTCTGGTATTAAACCAAATGAGCTCTCAAAATATTTTGTAGAGCACAGTCTTTAAAATTGTTCAGAAAGTTTGTAACTGAATTCTTGCTGAAGGAAATTAGGGAAACGCCTAAAAATGAGGGCAATATCTCTATAAAGAATAGTTACTTGTTCTGTTGTTTGATTTGCCATTTATATTTGCACCTGGTGTGACTGGTTAAAGAAAGCCTGACACATCAAGAATAGAAGCCACCAGAACATTTTAAGAAGCAGAACAAAAGTAATGTATATATTACAAAGCTATTTTGAAACTTTTATTACATGTTATAGATCTGTAAGTGTGGGAAAACAGTAGACTAGAATCAGTGCAAAGCTTTGGTGAAAAATATTTGCTGAAAAATAAGTTTTGCTTTTAGAAATACCATTTGACATTCATTTTTGACCATCACTTTTCTAAACGTGGCTCTATTTGACCATGTTCAACACTTACCTAGTCTGGAGTGTTATCCTATTGCAGACATAAATGTCTATACAAGGAGTGCTTATTTGTTTCAAAGACAGAGGAAGAAACAAAGCCTCTGAAGAAGCCCATGATATAACTGTGTTATAAGCTAAAAAAAAACCCAAAACCTATAAGATAATAAATCTGTATCCTGAAAATCCCAAGTTAATACACACCTCATTTACTTTCCTCAATAGACCCCATACTATCCATAAATTGACAATTTCTTTAATATTTTTATTTTCTTTTACTTGATTCACTTGATTATTAAAATCAGTGTTCAGAATTTGTAATTTGGATGATAATCGAATCTTCTTTTTCATGTAAATTCTTGGGCTACACAATATTAAAATACTGGGTTTTGGAAATAGAAATTTAAAGCATAAATACTAGATGTTTAAAATATTTTTAAAGGACACATGAATATTTTTGATGAAAGCCACTAGAACACTCTAATCAGGGAGAAACTTGTAATACGGTAGCTAACATGATGGCTCCACCTTGAACACGGTAGATTTGAGATTACCTGGAACATTGACATTATTTGGCTTACTTATCAGCTTAAGAAAAACTCTTGGAGAAAAAAAACCGAAACCCACAAAACATGGCTTAAGCACAGAAATAGGGCAATTCAGTTAAAACTAGTGTGAAAGTAGAACAGAAATCAGTCTTTGATAAGTACAGTCTTTACATTTAATACAAACTTCCAGCTGACTAGGGAAACCTGTTTATGAAAAAGTAAGCAATCCCAGAAGAAAAACAAATTAAATTACAGGAAGCTACTTCTTACCAATTTGAACTAGTTCTGTATTTTCTGCTGAAGTGATCAATTTTCTTTTATTCAAGTTATCAAATTATTATCTCCTCAGAGATTTTCCATTTCTTTGCAGCTGGTGGGTATTTGGATAAAACTGAGATAGAATTCAGCTCACAGTTTTTGAAGGGCTTTGGTATCTTTCAGGATAAAGGATTCAATGTAAATGTAAGATTGTTATGTAGAACAAGAGCCATGAACTTGGAAATAAATTAAAAAAGACAATGTAGAAATTATCATCAGGTTCATGAACAGAATAATGAGGGCTAAAATGCAAATGAATACCAATGTTTATTTATAAACTATTATCAGTGTAGGCTGTGATGTGTTCGGAGATACAGCATATTTTAAAATAAAAGACAAAATTGCAGGAGAAGCTAAATAAAAAAAAAATCTCCTAAATCCTGAATTCCAGGATTATCAATGGGAATCTGTAGGGTTAAGGATACTCCAGGAAATAATTAATATTTGTTTATGTAAAGGCTTTGGGTTGGTTTAAATATTAGCATGATATATTTCTTCCATAAAATTGTATTAATTTTTAGGAGAATGAAATGAAACCTGTGTCCTAGACAAAAAATTAAAATCACCAGTATTATATTCTTATTGCCAATGTTAATTGTCCTGAACGAGCTGCCAGTAAAAGTTTATCTGAGGACAGAAAAGTGGTTGTACCTGATTTAAAATAATATGGTCAGATAAGGATATTAAGTGAAAACTACATCAGTACTTTCGCAAGTCTGTGCATAGAAACCAATTTCTCTTTGAACTTTTTGAAGTATGGTTTTACTGAATTGTATGAAAAAAGCAGAACGCTTCTGTACAGAACTTTCTCCTCTACACTTCCAACAAGTCTGGGTGGGGGAGAAGGTGAAAAAATANGCATACAAAGCTGGAGGAAGAAGATGGAAGAGGGGACACATTCCTAGTTATGGAATGAGTCTTTCCAAGTAAACATTACGTGTGATGGAACCCTGCATTCCTGGAGAAGGCTAAACACCTGTCTGTTGATGGGAAGCACTGAGTTAATTCCTTTTTTTGCTTTGCTTGTGTGTGTGGCTTTTGTTTTACCTGTTCAACTACCTGTATCTCAACCTGTGAGTTTTCTCACTTTTACTCTTCTAATTCTCTTCCCCATCCCACTGGGAGAAGTGAGTGGGCAGCTGTGTGCTACTCAGTTACTGGCTGTGATTAAACCAAAACAAAACCNTACTGAATTGTATGAAAAAAGCAGAACGCTTCTGTACAGAACTTTCTCCTCTACACTTCCAACAAGTCTGGGTGGGGGAGAAGGTGAAAAAATAAGACTTTTTAAATTTTTTTTATTTTTTTCCTACATCTTATTTCTTATCTAAGACAACAGTTTACATTGATTATGTGCTTAGCCTTATAGCCCTGTTAGTGTATCCTGTTTGTATATGAGGCCAAAGTAACCTTAAAATTATTTCACCCTAAATGAGCAATTCTGTACAGAAAACTACCCTGGTTTTGGCTGGGATACACAGGAGCTAATATGGGGCTATGCTTTGGATTTGTGCTAAAAACATTTTGTGTTGATAATACAGGGATGTTTTTGTTACTGCTAAGCAGTGCTTACACAAAGTCAAGACCTTTTCTGCCCCTCACACTACCCCACCAGCAAGGAGGCTAGGGGTGCACAAGAAGTTGGAAAGGGACACAGCTGGGACAGCTGACTCCAACTGACCAAAAGGATATTCCATGCCATATGCCATCATGTTCAGCATACAAAGCTGGAGGAAGAAGATGGAAGAGGGGACACATTCCTAGTTATGGAATGAGTCTTTCCAAGTAAACATTACGTGTGATGGAACCCTGCATTCCTGGAGAAGGCTAAACACCTGTCTGTTGATGGGAAGCACTGAGTTAATTCCTTTTTTTGCTTTGCTTGTGTGTGTGGCTTTTGTTTTACCTGTTCAACTACCTGTATCTCAACCTGTGAGTTTTCTCACTTTTACTCTTCTAATTCTCTTCCCCATCCCACTGGGAGAAGTGAGTGGGCAGCTGTGTGCTACTCAGTTACTGGCTGTGATTAAACCAAAACAAAACCAAAAATTCTTTTTCTTTTTCATTTTTGAAAGGCTATGATTTTAGAAAGGCAACTGAGGTGCCCCTCTCCAGAAATGTAAAAAAAAACCTCTTTGGTAAATTAAAGCCTCACTTTGATCTTTGGGGAAACTATGAACTGGATTTTCTCAGGAGTTCTGAGCTCATGCAGGAAAAAAACCCCAAAATTGGGAATATTTGGGAGTAGTCAGAACAGATTTCTAAGAGAAAATCATGCCTGACTGGCAGGATTGCCTTCTGTGGCAAAATGACTAGATCTTTGGATAACAGGTAAGCAGTGAGGGTTTTCTACATAGCAACCTTTTTACAAGGATATTTTTTACCTTTTTATGTGTCACAGCACCCTTGCATTCAGTCTGGAGCACTATGGTTTGGACAGCTGGCCTATGGGATGGGTGAAAAGACTGGGTTTTTCAGTCACAGAGAGTAATGGTTGCTGAGTCATACTCTACTTGGAGACCAGTTAAAGAGATTTCTCAGAGGACTGTCTTGAACTCACTCCACTGAATTTGTGCCTTCACAAAGTTTGTGGATGACAGCAAACCTGTGGCTGATACACATGAGAACAAGCCTCCTTTCAGGGGGCCGTGGATGACACAGAGGAATAGACCAAAAGGAAAAACTGAACAAGGATAAATGTCAGATATGGACTAAGCCCTGCAATGGTACAAGCACAAGCCCTTTCCATTGCCTGAGTACTGACTGGCTGATGAAAAGCTTTGCATGGAAAGGCCTTGGAGATATCAGTGGACAGCAATCTGATCAGAAACTTAACTAGTAAGTAAATCAAGGGAACTACTTACTTTCCTTGGCACCCATTAGTTCACATCTAGAAGTGTACGTACATCCAGTTTTCCACACCTGCATTCAGATTACTAGTATCTTGGAAGAAGTTTCTATTACTTGAGCTTCTAAATAGGCAACTATTAAATCCTCAAAGGAACAAATCTCTTTTGTTTTAATTAAGTAGTTGGCGGGCTTTGTATGTAATCTATCTCCTGCTCCCTGACTTCAAGGTAATGCAGTCTGTCCATACCTTTTTTGATTTATAACTACAACTGCTAATGGGAAGCAATGGTTGAAAGGAAAAGAATGAAATCTCAATGTGAATACTAAGAGAGAAGCAGAAAGAAAAAAGAAAAAAGAGAAAAGAAACAGGAAACTATGCACAAATATCTTAATACACGTTTCAGTTCACTTCAGTGAGATACTTACATCACACTTTTCATTAACTTATTTTCTAGGCATTTTAGGGTGCTGATTAAGGAATAAAACTGAAGTCAGTATGAACTCAGATTCAGTTTTTTGCAATCAACCTATTCCAACAGGGAACGGTTACCAAAGCCTAGACAGCTGAACTGAAATCAAAGGTTGGTTAAAACTGATCAAAGGAAACTATGGGAACTGTTGTAGAACTGACAGAACCTATCAGGAAGTGCTCAAGTACATACAGCAGTTGCAGATACCAAATTTCAATCATACTGACAGTCATTGCAATAAAAATTGATAAATGACTAAAATGAGTACATATCAGCAAAAGTGCCTAGGAATGTTGTTTTGGCTGTTTTAATATGAAACCAAGATCAAATGAAGCATTCAAACTCAAACTTGAGATAATATAAACATGGTAAACTAAAATGCGAGAATGAGGGAATATAAGCATAACACAACATGTATAAAAACATATTTGAAAAGCAGCAGAACAATGAATGAACTTAGTGACAAATGTTTTGAAGACAAATATGTGTCAGAAAAATGCTGGAAACAATAATTACTTAGGAAATATAAAACAGAAAGTCTGGAGACATCAGTGCATTTCAGTTAAAGACAGAGCAATTTGATATCATTCTTATAATAATCCAGATTTTGGAAAATAGTGTCAAGTCCGTTGTTCAGTGTTGAAATAAATGACAATATACAGAGCAGTATTTTAAAAAGGAACAATAGATTTATAAAATTAGAGAAATGAACTGGGTTAGTTCTTTAGAAATTTGATAAAGCAAACAAAATATTATTTTAAATTTCTCAACAGGAAACATCAATGTGCAAAATGTAGGCCCATTTGGAATCTAGATTTTCTGAACAATGGAACAGGCTTCTATTCTATTAGATTACTGCTCCAAGACATGTCAAATATTTCTGTGATATGCTGATTTCACAGAAATGGTAGTTTATTTTGTATCTGAAGAGGAATATCCCCATTCACCAGTAAATGCTAGTAGATGGCTTGCTGGTAAATGACTTTGCAGAGGACCCTTGTGGTCCGTACTGTTGGGCATCATGTTGAACATGAGCATGAAATGTGCCTTTGTGGTAAACAGAGTTGATGGTACCCTGGGCTGTGTTAGAAAAGCTGTTGCCAGTAGCCAAGTGAGGTTATCCATCCCCTCTATTCAGCAATAAGACAGAGACGGGGCTGGAGCATCTCTCATGTAAGTAAAGGCTGAGAGAACTGGGTTGTTTAGCCTGGAGAAGTTAAGGTTCAGGGAGGATCTGATCAATGTGTACAAAAACTTGAAGGGAGGGTCCAAAGAAGACAGAGCCAGGGGTTTTTTTCAGTGGTGCCCAGTGGCAGGTTGAGAGGCAATGGGACCAAACCGAAACACAGAAGGTTCTTTCTGAATGTCAGGAAACACTCCTTCACTGTGAGGGTGACTGAACACTCACACAGGTTGCCTGAAGACGTTGTGGAGTCTCCCACCATGGAGTCATTCAAGAGCCATCTAGACATTGTCTTGGGCAACGTTCTCTAGGTAACCTTGCTTGACCAGGGGGTGTTTTAGAAGATAACCTCCAGACATCTGTTCTAACTTCAGCCATCCTACAGTTCGGTGATAAAATTAGCAATTTAATAAAAAGAGATAGCAGAAGGCAAAACTATTCGTATCTTTTTCACTCTACTTGAGAATGTTTTTTAATTAAATAGAAAATGTTATCATTTTAGCACAAATATACCCAATTTTACTTGCAATTTGGTCAGCACATATTTAATATTTTTGGTTGTTATTTACTGATTTGTTTATTTGTTTGTGCCTTTTACAAGGCTACTCACAGAAACAACTTACCTTAAGAGAATATTTGGTCATTTTTCATTATTCACACATTTTACTTTGGAGAGGTCTATACCTCTATTGCAGAGACCCATTACTAAGACCCCTAAAAATATCAGTGATTATATAAGCAGTAGCATTTACGTTATGAATCAGCTATGATACAGGAGGCACACACAAATAGCCTGAAACCTGCAGGTAGTGTTGGAGAACAGGGTTCTCCTTTACCTGAGACTCTCAATTCAAAAACATAACGGAAACTACAATGTTGTATTAACTGTAAGTTAATCAATTAAACAATTTATTCTGATCCTTGGTTAGAATGGATAGATTTTCTTCTCACAGGCATATCTATCATGTTTGAATTACTTTGTTTTTATGCAAATAAAATGTGTTCAGTCTTGGACAAGACTTTGAGTAAATAATTCATATTTATAAATAGCGGTAAACTCCATTTTCTGTATTTGTACAGAAAATAGTAGAAGTATTTTCTATGCTGGTATAAATACCAAATATTGTACAGTACTTTTGGCTACTTATCCCTACCAAAATTGAGTCTAAAAGTCTAGATTCAATCCTTAAATATGCTCATCATTTCTTAATACTGGGGGCCTGACAGTTGTGTGGTTTTCATAGATGAAATATTTGCTAATGAATTCCTTCCTGCATTTCTAATTTGAACAGGCTATTTCCTTATATTTGCAATGTGATTCAATGATTTAGTGTCACTATACAAGCAGCAGTTCACAGGGAGTCATCCCTGCAAATAAAGATTATAGGTCTTCAAATGTGCCTATGTATTATATGTGAGTTTAGCATAACACAAAAACAATTCAATTAAAAATCCCAGTGACTTTATCACTGTGCCTAGATCAAAGAACAAATAGCTGTAGAGAATTCAATTAAAAGTTATTGATGTAGCATACTGGAAGTATCTGTTATTTAATCTAGAGTGTTTTATCTTAATTTATATTTTGGTCTTAATTCCTCTGTCTTCACTGTAGCATTTCTGACTGATTAATAACTACTGATAGTACTCAGGCTTGTCTAATCTCAATGTGAGTAATCCAGCTGCAGAAGCAGATGTTTATATATCGTTGCTTCTCCCTTGGTCATGCAAACATCACATCTGAAGGTGTTATCAGTTTCTATTGCTGTAGAAGTGTTCTATGATTCATTTTGATTCCCCATGAAGTGATAGAAAGTGTGATTACCTCAGGCTAGCCAGCGGAAGACTGCCAGACTTAGAAACGTAGAACGATTTGGGTTGGAAGAGACCTTTCAAGACTGATTGGTCCAACATGCTTGCTATGGGCAGGGACATCTTTCACGAGACTAGGTTGCTCAAAGCCCCATCCAACCTGACCCTGAACAGCTTCAGCAGTGGAGCTTCCACAGCTTCCCTGCGCAACTTGTTTCAGTGTCTCACCACCTTCATAATAATCTTTTTTTCCTTATATCCAATCTAAATCTATCCTCCCTCAGTTTAAAATTGTTGCCCCTTGTCCTGTCACTACAAGCCTTTGCAAAGAGTCTTTCTCCATCTTTCTTAAAAACCCTCTTTAAGTATTGAAAGACTATGATAAGATCTCCTCCGAGCCTTCTGTTCTGCAGGATGGGGCAGTGTGAGAAGCAGAAAGGCCTTGACTCTGTGTAAGCACTGCTCAGCAATAACTGAAACATTGATGGCAAATCAAAAGATAACCCCATGCTAGCTATTATGAAGAAAATTAGCCCTATCTCAGCCTGGGTAAACCAGCACACAGGTCAATGTCTGTCTTTTACTGTGGACCCCAGAGCTGGATGCATTACTATAGGTGGGGTTTCACAGATGTAGAGAGATGGGGAGAAATAACTCCCCTGGCTTTATTTCTTTTGATGCAGCCTAGGGTATGACTGGCTTTCTGGGCTGCAGGTGCACATTGCCAGCTCATGCCTAGTAATGTGCAACCCTCTCAATCCATTCNCCACCTTCATAATAATCTTTTTTTCCTTATATCCAATCTAAATCTATCCTCCCTCAGTTTAAAATTGTTGCCCCTTGTCCTGTCACTACAAGCCTTTGCAAAGAGTCTTTCTCCATCTTTCTTAAAAACCCTCTTTAAGTATTGAAAGACTATGATAAGATCTCCTCCGAGCCTTCTGTTCTGCAGGATGGGGCAGTGTGAGAAGCAGAAAGGCCTTGACTCTGTGTAAGCACTGCTCAGCAATAACTGAAACATTGATGGCAAATCAAAAGATAACCCCATGCTAGCTATTATGAAGAAAATTAGCCCTATCTCAGCCTGGGTAAACCAGCACACAGGTCAATGTCTGTCTTTTACTGTGGACCCCAGAGCTGGATGCATTACTATAGGTGGGGTTTCACAGATGTAGAGAGATGGGGAGAAATAACTCCCCTGGCTTTATTTCTTTTGATGCAGCCTAGGGTATGACTGGCTTTCTGGGCTGCAGGTGCACATTGCCAGCTCATGCCTAGTAATGTGCAACCCTCTCAATCCATTCATGCCTCAGTCTGTACTGATATTGAGGATTGTACCAACCAGGTGCAGAACCTTGCATTTGACCTTACTGAATTTCACATGGGCCTACTTCTCAAGATTCTCAAGGTCCTTCCAGATGGCATCCCTTCCCACTAGTCTTTTAACTGCGCCACTCAGCTTTGTGTCACCTACAAAGTGGTTGAGGGTGCACTTAACCAATGTTCTTAATGAAGATATTATATAGTATTGGCCGCAGTATGGATCAATTCAGGACACCACTTGTTTCTGGTTTCCACTTGAACACTGAGATGTTGGACTATTTCTTTTGGATGTGGCCATCCAAACAAATTCTTCATCCATCAACTAGTCCATCCATCAAGTCTATATCACTCCAATTTAAAGGTAAGAATATTGTGGAGAACCATATCAAGATTCTCACAGAATATCAGATAGGTGACATTAGTTGTTTTTCTCTTGTTGACTGATGCAGTCATTCCATTGTAGGTTGCCTGCTAGGTTAGTCTGGCATTGTTAGTCCTTGGTGAAATCGTGTTGGTTCATGGGTCAAGATAAAGATAGGGAAATCACTTAACAATTATTGCCACAGGTTAAACAGTTTTGACTTGTGGAAAAGTGAATTAATGTGTTAAATGTGTTTCCAATTAATAACAAAGTAAGAAAGTAAGAAATAACAAAAAGTAATAAAACGTCCTTTCTTCCCAGACTCACATTCACCCGTGATTTTCTACATCCACCCCTCTATAAGTAACGTAATGAGCCGGGAAATGGCAGTTGAGGTCCATTGATAACACTTCATCTCTATGGGTTCATGGGCTGCAGAAGTGTCTCTGCTCTAGCATGTAGAGAACCTTCTCCCCTCGCATCTTCACAGATCTTCATGTCTGCATAGTTGTTTTTCTCACATTTTCTCATTCCTTTTTTGCAGCTGCTGATACACGGTTTCTTTTACTTTTTTAAAATATGCCATCAGAGGCACTACCACCAACATTGCCAGTGGTTCAGCTTTGGCCAGCAGCATGTCCATCTTGGAGACAACTGGAAATGGCTCTCTGAAATGGGGGTGGCTCCTAGTGTTTGCTCATTGAAGACACCACTTCAGCCCCTCTCCTGCCCTGCTACCAAAACCTTGCCATGTAAACCCAATACAGAGGCACTTCATGGGTGTTCCCCTCTCAGTGTATAAACAAATTAGTAACACTTGGCTCCTCTCTGCTACTCAAAACTCCATCTCCTTACTCTGCTGTGTCTACTTGAAAGCTCCCCTTATAGCATACCTTTGCCTCTGTATGCCCACATGGGGTGTCTGTCCTTGAAACAGGACTCAGGCTGTAGACTGCATTCTCAGGAATACTCCCACTCTCTCCTTGTGCAAAGGTTTTGACTTTATTAGAAAATTACTTTAGGAACAGAACTTCAACAAGGAAAGCGTTTTCTCAAATCTCCTGGGTATATATAGCTAAGTAAGAATTGGTTCGTAGTGGCTTTTGAACCACAAGAGGATCTGTGTAAGGGCTGGTGCCTTGGGTGGTTCTGATATATTGGTGGGGAATGAACACCAGGGTGAAGGTTTGTGACCCGGATTCCCCTTTCCCACTCTTTTCTAGCTCTTTTTTTTTTTTTTTTTTTTTTNTTTTTTTTTTTTTAACTTGGTCTATGTGTTTGACAGACTTCTGAGATAATCAACTTTAAGAAACTTTTCTGAACTTTATACCGAGTTTTGTGATCAAAGCCTGTAAGGGAGATCTACCCCTGTGGTCCATCTGCTTTGTGTCAGCAGCCTTATGTTGGTTACCTCCTTCTATTTGTGGCTAAATTTTAAAAGGAAGTTTTAGGCCTTTTTCAGGCCTTTATGGAGGTGACTCAAAGTCATTCTTCAATTGCCAATTTAGCTACAGCTTGCTTGGCTTTTTGAACTGCTTTAGCAACTGGCAGCTATTCTTTTTGAGTGAACTAGAAAAGTGTAAGCAGCAGGTAAATTATATAAAAACCTGCATTCAGATGGATCTTCTCACTGTTAAAATGATCATAATTTTACAAACTGACTTGAGATATACACAGTATGTATCCTTCCTACCATCTCTTTGATATTTTTATAAAGTGCTCTTAATTACAATTTTCTTTAAAATAATCATTTTAATACATGTTCAAAATGCAGTTTTCCTCACTGTGTGATGTTCTTATTATCAGACTCTGTAGCAGTGGAACAGGATAATGTAAACCAAAGACTGAAAGACTCTGAGGTCTTTTATCTCGCCTGACATTCTGTTTCACCCTAATCTAGATCACAGTTGGGTGAATTATCCTACTTCTCCATCAGTCACCCAAATTTTAAAGTTTAAGGAATCACAATTTACCTACAATTGTACCAAAACGCTCATAAAGTAATTCTTCAGTATTCACTCAGATATGCAGTGTTTATGTGTTTGTGGGCATACAACATCTGTGTGTATATACGTCCTGGCATAAATATAATTTTATGTATGTGTGTATATGTACAAATGTATAAATATGGAAATTTATATAAGTTTACATATAAGTGTATGTATTATAATATCTCTATTCAAAAAATGAATGTCTCATCTCTTTCTGTTTACAGATATTTTTTTTAAAGGAATTAAATGCATGGTATCAAACTTAAAATAACAGGCAAGAAATAGTTCCATTTGCCATATTCAGATTAAAAAAAAATTAGAATGGAAACTGAAACTACCAAAAGCAGAAGAAAGCTTTTTATATCAAGATCTACCAAAAACCTGATCAGGTAGAATATCAGCACAGCCTGTGCAGTTGTTGCTCACATGCCAATTGCTTTTGAAAAATATGTTATGCATGATAAATCCAGGAGCTAACTTTGCCTCAAGACTGATCATCATATCATAGTGTCTGTAGTATGGAGTAAGTGATAATAGTATCACTTAGCAATTAAGAGGTCTGAGATTTCATAATTCTTTTAAGACCACGGAATTTTCTTAAAACAAATTCCTTTGCTTAACCCTATAGGTTATTATACTGAACGATGTCATCAAGAGAAGAGGGTGTATGATTCTTTCCTGGCCTTCTCTCTTTCTGTCATAACTGGGACATCTTAAAAGAAGTTGTTCAAAGTAATTTCAGTCGTCTGGGGTCAACAACTGAGGAGGCCTACAGACTGGCAGGTCACAGCAGAAGCAATTCTATGCTGCAAAGAATCAACAACATAAATATTTTAAGAGACTTTAGCTATGGAAATTGTTGAAATCAGTAGATTCATGTGTTATATGTCCTTATATTTTATCATTCTTTTCTCTATAAATAGGTGCAGTGATGTATGGGAGCACCTACCCAAACCAGTTTCAATGCACAACAGGTGAGATGCAGGGAGTTGTCATTTGTTTCAGCTTAATCTCCAACTTGCCTTATCTATGAGGAGATAACTTGGGGGGAGCTTCAAAAATGGCTCAGCCTGGGGTTGTCTCAAGATTGCACCACAATAAGAACTGAAACTGAATGGAGCCTTAGCAAACAAAAAGCCCTGTGTCCCATCCCACCGCGATTCCCGTGACTTTGAGTGCTAGACATCACAAAAGTTGCATCAGAAATTTAGGAGCCATCACACCACCAGTAGCAAATATTCCAGACATGATAATCCACTCAGGCATAATCCTGCAGCCCCATTGAATCAGGAAATATAAACAGTAAGGTTCGGGGAGAAAAATGGGGAATCTTCCAACAATACAGATAGCCTGAAAGAGATTCGTTCAGGACGAATTGTCCAGAACCCTTGTCTAGTATGCTGTACAGGGTAACTTCCTAGGGATTGAACAACTTTAACTGGGAGAGTGAGAAAGTGATTAAGAAACATGTATAGTATATGGTATGCTATTAAGATCATGATTGGTACATTCTTTTAAGATATTAAGCTCAGTTGTGGCTTGTTTTGTTACTTTTCGGGATCACTTGTAGGTTGTAATAGTGTATTTTGCAAATTGTTTTTAAATTGCAAGAGTGTGTTCACCATTGTACCCACAGAACCTGTAATGGTGGTATATTGGACTTGTGAGTGAACAAGTCAATTAATAATTGTTAATTTGAACCTCTCAGTGAAGTCCTTTTCTCTGTTCACCACAAGTGATAAGAAAGTGATTTGTTTTATTGTTTTGGGGTTTATTTATTTATTTCCAGCCTTCCAGAGTAATAGCTGAACTAGAGTCAACACATTAACACCTTACCATATTTTTTATTCTTCTATTTATTCTTTTTACCAGTTCCATGAAATATTAGAATCCGTGAGTCCATCCACCTCTTGTAGAAATCTTCACCATAAAGTGTGTATTTTTTCCCTTTTATAATAAATTTCAAAGATATTTTCCAGAGAGATTACTGATGAAAGCCAGACTGTTTAAAACCACATATCAGAATATCAATAATTCTAAAAATGTTTTACTTATTTGCTTAAATAAGTGTTTCAAGACTGAAAATCATGTAAGACTTTCATTTTTTCACTTAAAATATTTGACCTAAGAAAGAAGCAAACATAAGAAAGCAAAATGATGAAAAAAACCCATGAGTATTAACATGGGTATTTACATAAATTAATTTCCCTGCTCACAGAAAATGTTATTGTAAGTTACTCTGATGAGAAAACAAAATTGCTAGGCCCTACTAACATACAGAAATAAAAATGGTGTTTTGTCTTTTTTTTTCTGGTTCATTTTATGGGAATTTTTAATTTAATTTAATTTATTTTCATTTTTTTTTAAGACTTATGGCTTAATTAAGCTGGTTTTAAATGGAATGAAGGAAAATTTTAGTATTTGTGAATACAAACCAGAAAGTGCTTGATTAACAAAATCAGTTAAGAACCTCTGGAAAAAAAATGCGTGAAATCTAGGGAATCAGGACAGCAAAGAAATGATCAATATCAGGAGCTAATTAAAGTGTGATTAGTATTCAGATATCATAAAGATGGTTACCTTAAAATGCAGATATTCTCACTTCCATTTCATCTGTCTTCAGACTACATAGATTTAACACAATGTGCACCACTGAATCAGACCACAGATCTGTGCCCTAGAATTATGTCTACAACAAATGACTGAGAAAAAGAATAAGAATGGGAAAGCATGGTGGAGTTTTTACCCAGAATGCTCTCCTCATTTCCAATGAATTTTAGCTTTTGGGATTATTCTGGTTTGAGGTAAAACAGAACCAATTTTCTTTTCAGTAGTTTTTCCTTTTCAGCTAAATCTCTTCTAACTAACTGAATTGTCTGAAATTAACAGCATATTTTTCATACAGTGTCTTCTTTAGCAGAGATAAAGCCTGATGCTTATAGTTAGTGCCAAGGAATAGGATGCAGCAAGGTTCCTGCTTATACTGATTGCTAAAACAACCAAGGTGAGCTAACTTTGTAATTTGTCCTGTTGGTGGGTTGGAAGTCTTAGAAGAGTGTAGAGGGGTCCCACCTGTGGGGAGGAGCATACAGGACAGGTGACCCAAAGCTGATCAATCAGGTATTCCATTCCATCTGCATCAAGCTTAGTATGAAAGCTGAGGGATTGAAGGGTCAGGCTCATTCTTCAATGACCAGCATTCAAGGAAGACTCTCTCTGTGCATCGTCCTTCGATCCTGATCTGTGCATTCCTGAATCCAGATCTGGAATTCAGTTCCCATACATCACTGAGTCCACTCTGTTTCTTTCCCAGTACCTGCTGGTGACGTGACTGCCATCCTGGGAACTCAATGTTTTTTTTTATATATTGTATTATCTAACAGTTTTCTTATTAATGTCACATTTTATTATATTATAATTAATATTTAATTGAAGTACTGTAGTTTCTTTTCGGTTTGTGAGTTTCTCTCTCTCATTCTTCTCTCACTTGGGAGAGAAGTTAGTAATTCATTTCACTGTCCAATTTATGCAATCTCTTAGTACCGTTACAGCCTGTAGATCTATAGTAAATAAATCCATAATAGATAAAGAAATCTTCTAGGGCCAAACCTGGGTCAATTTTTTATGAAGTGCTTATAGCATCTTTACTAGGGTGCTCTGTTTGGGACTTGGGAAGTTTGTAACATCTGTGTTTGAAATGACTGCCCTATTAATTTAGATCTCATGTGCATTTAGTGGTCATAACTCCATGGCAGATGTTTAAATAAATGGGTCTTAAGTGTAATTTTAGGTCTACTAGCAGAGCCTTCCCTAGTCTGCACCAAGGTAGGCCAGGAAACAGCTCAGCTGGCAGATCCCTCAAGGAAGTAAGTAGCCTTCAGTAAAAGGAGAAGTAAACCAAAATGGTAAAACTTTCATGCTTTGTACATACTGCGGCAATGGCTGTTTGCTCACACTTCAAGACTAGCAGATCCTGCCACACTCTAGCTAACTCTCTTGAAGTGAGTGGAAGTCCTGTCAACCTTGCTAGCCCCAAGCACATGTCTCAAACTCCTGAGGGCAGTAGACACTGATGTTTAGGCACATAAGTTATACCCACAGATATGACTTTGAGGAAGTAGGAATCTTCATTAGCTTTGTGATCATAGAGCTGTTGCAAAAACATAGGGAGAGGTATAACAATGACATAGTGAGTGTGTGCTTCTAAGTAGAAAAAACAACCAAACAAATACCTCGAAAAACCCAACCAACCATCAAAAAAACCCACTTATGTAAGATACACAGAACATTTCTTAGCTGAAATGTGGATTTATATGATCTGTTTTAGCAAATAAAATCTTGCAAGAAGATTGATTCTTGGGCAATCTCAGAGGAATGACATACCTTCCCGTGACATCTTTTACTAGGTTTGTCTATTTTAGAGGAAAACAGGCTGAGGGGAAACCTCATTGGTGTTTACAGCTTCCTGAGGAGAGGAAGTGGAGAGAAAGACGCTGGTCTCCTCTCTGATATCCAGTAATAGAGTGCATGGGATAGTTCAAAGCTACATCAGGAAAGGTTCAGACTTGACATTAGAAAACATTTATCTACCAAGAGGGTGGTCAGACCTGGAACAGGCTTCCTAGAGAGATGGACAATGCTCCAAGCCTATCAGTGTTTAAGAGGGATTTGTACAATGCCATTAATAACATGTTTAAACTTCTGATCAGCCCTGAAGTCGTGAGGCGGTTGGATTAGATGCTCTTTGTAGGTCCCTTCCAGCTAAACTATTCCCTTTCCCTTCCCTTCCCTTCCCTTCCCTTCCCTTCCCTTCCCAAGAGGCTAGAGGGAGAGGGAAATTAACCCCACGAAGTTCAGTGCTGTTAAGTGCTCAAGGTTTGCATTTACTAAGACCCAAGTNTTTCCTTTCCTTTCCTTTCCCTTCCCTTCCCTTCCCTTCCCTTCCCTTCCCTTCCCTTCCCTTCCTCTTTTAACTAGGAGTTCCAGAAGATCCTTTCTAGACAAATCCGATTCAGTGCTGTTGAACTATGTCACAGACCAATTTCCCTTGGAAAAAAAAGGATACGGTGATTTTAGGTCTACTAGCAGAACCTGGCCTGTTTGAGGATAGGCTAGGAAACAGCTCAGCAAGCCCTAACAGCTTGCAAGCTTGCCTGCAAGCAGCCTGCAGTACAAGGAAAACAAACCAAAAGGGTGAAACTTTCATGCTTTGTGCATAACGTGGCAATGGGCATTTGCCTTCATTGTCACTAAATAAGCCATTTCACGAGAAAAAAACATCAGCTTGGTTCATATTAAGTACATCAAATGAAAGCAACTAAAGACCCTTACCAAGTCCACAATTGACTATATAGGTAATATAAGTAAATACAGTAGAGGAGGGAGAAGACATTGACACAGGCAGCAGGTCCCAGAGCAGCTACACTTCATTCTCTGGCTGTGCTCAGGTATCTAGCTGGTGAGATTACAAAAAACCCTAAAGCCACTGTAACCTACACCAGATGACTGTCTAGTGCCAAAACTTTTGAAGTAGAGAGAATCAAAGATGGCTTCTGCACAATCTCTTTCATCTATAGTAACATATATATCATATCTCTTGGGATCCAGTATTTGACTTCTATGGTGGTAGCAATAGCAGCAATAGTAACAGTTTTTTCTCCTCACGTAGGACTGTGGCTGAAGAGGAATAAAATATGCCATATGCACTCTTGGGTTTGAAACTGAGCAGCTGTTACTGGAGTATAAATAGTATTATAACATTTTGTTATACAATATTTAAAATGTCATGGCTACTAAAATAGTGGTATAATAGTGTATGTAAATTTTGTGTTGGGGAGAGGAGATTGCACAACATTTTAGAAACCGATTTTTACACAGTCATGGACATCGAGTGCTAAATAAATTTTGTTCATTCTACCTTCCTTAGTTTAAGTTAATGGATTTAAAAGACTTTTTCAGT
>VXBW01005147.1:29953-40405 GCA_013400375.1 Thinocorus orbignyianus | reverse complement strand
TTTGGTTTTTTTTTTTTTTCTTTTTTTTTTTTTTTTTTCCCCCTCTCCTACTTTAGGCTTAACAAGTAGCTCCAATTCCTGCTAAAAGTATCCCATACACGTCTGTGAGACATCTGAGTGCTGTCTTTCTCCAGGGCTGGTTTTTCAGTTTATGTTCAGTTGGTGAGAGGGAAAGGATTTCTCTCCATCCTACACTACCAGATGTTTCTTTGTGTACATCCAGGGCAAAGGAAACAGATGTTTGTGCTTCCTGGCCATCCCAATTTTAGTAGAATAAATACCTCACAGCAACCATACAATAAACCTTGAGCAAACGAATCAAGCATCTGCACGATTTGCCTTATATACAAAGAGATATGCAGTCCTGAGTGTTAATGATCTAGATCAAGCATAAAAATTGAATCAAATCCTGTTTCCCTAATGGCATTAGGTCTGGCACCTGTCTATAGACTGACAAAATCCTTCGTATGTCACTCTTGTTTAGGTTACTGGACTCCTAATGGGCTTTGTTTTTTTCATCAACAATGCTGAGACAATTAATCAAATCCAATTACTTCAAGGCAAGATAGTCTAATGCAGTGCTTTTTAAACTCTTTTCTTCCCTGGTCCAACCTGTAAAATAACATTGGCATAAACAGTTTCTTAGTTAAAATATGGAAACGTTCCAATTGCTTAATATCCTCTAATGGAACTGTGAAAACACGTACAAAATTAGCTGCAGTTAATTTTGTTCCCTGGAATTAGGTCCACAAAAATACTGGTTTGATTTTTTGCAAAGTTTTCAAAGCATTTCTGGCTATTCAAAAACTTTTCAAGGTGCCTATTGACAGGATGTTTTGAGACTTCTCTAATAGTAAAGCACTCTTGAGAGGCTGTGAAGCATTTTTTCTTCTCGTCTTCATATATTAGATTGAGCGTATCGTTAGCAAGCCTATTAATTTACTGTTGGAGGTTTCATGTGAGAACATGGCCCTGTCTTATCACAAACTGTGTACGTATATAATGACTAAGGCAAAGTTTTTGTCTGGAACTAATATACTTACCAATCTCCTTTGAAAAGAAAAGTCATGCCACTGAAACCATGGAAGAGAACTACTTCTAGGACATAATTAGTGCTGTGTGTAAAAATTATATTGATACTACTAGATAAATGTCTGACTAATTCTCTTTTTTACATGGTTTCTTTTTTTACAGGAAGATAATTTCACTGATTTCATCAAATATATTCCTGATTCACATCATGGTAAGCAAAAAAGGAATCTGACTCATGGTTTATTTTACCTTCTTGGGGTTTAAAAACAGAGTGCTTGTGTTGACAGGCACCTAAATAGTTACTAAAAGGAGCACAGGCTGAATTATATAATAGCTTCTCCTAATGTAAGCCAAATAACTCTGGATAGAAGAGGCAAGTGTCATTAAACAAGCATGGAGACTGTTCTGGACTGAAGACAAAGAATTTAATTTGACATAGCAAATTAAAGTATAACAATGAGTATTGTCTGTGCCAAGAGGCAAGAAAGAATTGCAATTAAGAATTCACCCTGTTATTAACCTCTAGTTATTTTTGGCATAATTTAAACGAATGACCAGGATTCTTAATTGGGAAGTAGAGAGCCTGTGCTACTTTCCTCATTTTCTTGTTACTCGGTGTGTCAGTAAAGCAATCAACTATTATATCAGCCAATAAACCACCATTGCTACTAACAAGAACCAAAAACGTAAACCTAAAAATATATAATACATTGCATGTCTTGATGAACTTATTCCTTATCATTCCTTTTATTGTAAACATTCTGAACTTGAGGAACTCAGGCAAGAGATCTGATAAAACTTTCTTTAAAGAAAAATAAGTAAACCAAATTGCAATTTAGCTATATGCTAGGACTGTAAAATACATCCAAAGTCAGTTTGCAGGCTACCTTTCAGGCCAACATGGAACAAATTTGGAAAAAATATCAATTTTTAGGAATGTGTTTATTCTTCGGGGGAGAGTGCGGGGGTGGGCAGGGAAGGGAGGAGGGCAAGGGAAGCGTGAAGGGGAGGGATAAGCCACAAAACACAGGTATTTTAATTACAAAAAAAAAAAAAGAAAAATAAAAAAGAAATACTCTGTTTCTGCAGATTCTGTACATAAAGACATTATGTGAAGAGATTGCTATCTCATTGCAGTCATGTCATGGTACCATCTCAACGGCATCGATATTGCCTTCTGACACCAACTCTAATGATGAGTTAACATAATGTTAGGCGCATTTTACATTCATAAACTTTTAATTCCTTATGTCATACAGTCTTGGTTTTGCCTTCTGTTTTTCAGTTCTCCATACAATTATAATTACTGAAACTCACTTTCTCTTCTATATCTCAGTGAAAAAAGCTGAGTAGGTACTGAATAGGTCTCTAATAAGCATGATGATAAAATCTGTAGGTTGCTCAAATAATTATCCATAAAACTTGAGGATATGATACCTCTGTATCTGGTCTGTGCAACTAGTCAAGCAACTACCTTTTCTGGGAAAACCATCCCAAGTTTAGCATTGTAGAAAATTCCCTCGTATCTTCCTTTTTCCTCCCTTATGCTTGCTGAATAACAGAGTAACTTGCAAAGCAGAAATTGGACAACTATCAAGTTCTGACAGATTTTATGGAAGTGTGTTTGGAATCAACTTTCTGATGTCTCATTTACTGTGTTTTGGTATTTTTTAAATTATAAGTGTTATTTTTATTATTTTTACTTACTGTGCATTTCCTATATTTTATGGCTTGTTATACTTTCTTTCCATCTTGTATTGTCAGTCTGCTCTTTCTGACACTTTTCAGTGGAAAGAAAAGCATGAAAATCAGTATCTAGTTCAAGGCTGTTAAAGCTAATCAAGGAATCATGGAATTGTCAGGGTTGGAAGAGACCTCTGGAGACCATCTAGTCCAATTCCCCTATTAAAGCAGCTGCTTCCTCTTTACTTTAGCAGCCAGTCATACTCCACGTCAAGCCTCATCTTCCGAGAGCGCACTGCATCTATTGTGGAAGAAAACCAAAAACCAACCCAACCCAACCAAACAAACAAAAAAGAAAACGAAACCAAAACAACAACAAAAAATGCCAAAAATTCCCAACACCCTCCTGCCCACCCCAACAACCAAAAAACCAAAACCATAAAACAAAACAAAGGCAAAATACAACCATCCCCCTCCCCCCAAACCAACTCAACAAAGCATATTAAAGCTGAAGCAACAGAAGTTACTATCTGCAGTACAAATCAAATCACAGACCAAACTATTTTTTCAGAATCCTATCTTTTTCACCAACATATTACTGAATATGTTCAGCAAAATCAGAAAAAAAGAGTTTAGGTATCGAAATGCATTTCAGATAGCAATATCCAAAATCTAAGAGATATAAGGGACATGGAGGAGAGGAGGAGTTTTTCAAAGCACTTTCTTAAAGGAAAAAGCTTGGCAATAGCTAAGGGCTTTTCATAACTCATGGTGAAACATTCCAGCACTGAGGAAGACCTTATCACTGGGAAGAAGATATTTGAAAAGAAGTATTGAGGTGTGAGTAGATGAAAGATTTTAAGGCTCTTATAAAGTAACTTCAAGACTGGTCAAAAGAAAATGTAAAATGCAGTGTAAAAGATAGCCTTTTTGCTTCGAGATGGAAAGTTCAGTTTAATGTGCATAGTAAGAACCAACAGGAGGAATAAGGCTAGATAAGATAAGTGAGGGAATCACAGATACAGGGCACTCAGGCAAAGAATTTTAGGAGAATTTCAGAGGCAGAGGAGAAAACCTCAATATTCCAGTATGAGAGATGCAATTTGTGTAAGATACTAAAAGTCCAAACACTCTTTAAAGTATAAAATATAAAGGGAAAAGATGCCTTGACACCATGTAAGAGAGAGAGATCAAAGAAGGGTGTGCACTGGTCACCCACCATTGACTTGGCAGAATTAACTTGTCTGTTGTTAAGCAGAAGTGTATAGAATTGTGAAGATTTTTAGACATGATAAGACAAGAACAGTTGTGACATGACTCTCTGTCCAGTTACAGCTGCATATCAGAAAATCTAAAGAGAAGTTGAAGAATGCAAGAGTTAAATCAGAAATGGGTTGAGAAATTTGAAATCTGTCAATGTAGTAATGGCCCTTTCTTGTTTCCAAAAGTACTCATCATCTAGAAAACCAGCATCTGTCATTTGTATTTTTCTTATTTTTCTCTTTTTCCTCTAATTCTTTACTATTTTTTTTTCTCTTTCTGTATTGACCCTTCTTTCAAGTGGCACCATTATGCAACAGGTAGTTAAGAGGTTCAGGATTCAGTACCTGTAGTATTTCTTTAATGCTTTCTCTACTTGAGTTATTTAGTCATGGGTATAAAGGGAACACTTTGCAGACAGACTTTCAAAATCTTTCTTTAACTTCCCTCTTCAGCTTATAGCGTTACATTTAAATAGTTCACAGGCAATTTACAGCTTCTTGTCTGTAACTTAGTACATCATGTTTTATATGATGCTTATCAATAAAATAAGGATTTTGAGCAGTATGTAATAAGCAGAGATTTGTCATTTCATGTTGCAGTAAAAGACAGAGGTGCCTCATTAAAATCTTTTTTCATACTGCTTTGTCTCTTCTTGTCATATCCATAAGAAAGTAAGAGAAAATTAACCTTACACGAGGCACTGCTGCTACAGTAGCACCTAGAAGCATCATGCTTATGCAGTCATATATTCCCTTGGTGGGGCAGTAGAGAGTATTTCGTCTATTGCCATCAGTAAGTATTGTAAGTATTGTATTGCAAGATAGTGTTTTCACACTAGGTTGTTAAGGGACAACTGTAAAAAGTAGGAATTCACTGCATAGCTGAAGTGCTGTAGATCCTCTGCAGTTTAAGGTGTCTGCCTTTGCCTGCTAACAAACATTGAGGTTGATATTTTGCTTATTTTTAGTTTGTGCATGGGTGAGTAAGCAGCTAAAACATTTCATATGCATATAGAAAGACAGGAAGGATGCCTACATTTCTCAATCAGGTGAGTGGAAGCTCATAAGCTCAAGGTATGTTCTTGTGACCATTAATATTCTGGAAGAAAGAACCTGTGGGATGGGGTTTGTGAGGAGGAACTGATACAAAAGACAATAGCAGAGTACTTGCATGTCTCTAACATATTTTCAAACAGTTGAAAAAGCAGAAGTGCAATATCTCTGCTCTCAAATTCAGTCTCTCCTCCCATTACGCTACTGTGATCACTTGCATGATGTACCCAAGAGGAATGTGAAATACATTGAACGTTTTATTTCTTCAGGTTTCTTGCTGGATGAAGGCAACGTAGTAGAACAGTAGAACCAAATAGTGGTTAGAGTTGGAAGGGACCTTAAAGATCATTGAGTTACAACACTCCTGCCATAGGCAGAGACACCTCCCACTGGACCAGGTTGCTCAAACCCCATCCAGCCTAGCCATGAACACCTGCAGGGATGGGGCATCCACAACTCGCCTATTTCAGTGCCTCACCACCCTCACAGGAAAGAATGTCTTCCTAATATCTTGTTTAAATCTCCCCTCTTTCAATTTAAAACCACTACCCCCCACCTTATACTTCCCGACAAAGATTCCCTTTCCAGCTGTTGTGTAGGCTCCCTTTAGGTACTAGAAGGCTACAATAAGGTATCCCCAGAGCCTTCTCTTCTCCAGTCTGAACAGCCTCAGTTTTCTCAGCCTGTCTTCATAGGAGAGGTGCTCTGGACCTCTGATCATATTCGTGTCCCTCCTCTGGACCCATTCCAACAGGCCCATGTCCTTCCTGTGCTATCCTGTGAGGACTCTGAAGCTAGATGCAGTACACCAGGTGGGGATCTAACAAGAGCAGAGTAGCAGGGTAGAATCATCTCCCATGACATGCTGGCCACAATTCTCTTGATGTAGCCCAGGGTGCCGTTAGCTTTCTGGGCTGCCAGTGTGCATTGTAGGCTCATGTTGAGCTTCTCATCTACCATCACTCCTAAGTCCTTCTCCTCAGGGCTGCTCTCCAGCCATTCTCCGCCCAGCCTGTATTTGTGCTTGAGACTGATATGTCCCAGGTGCAGGACTCTGCACTTGTCTTGATTGAACTTCATGTATTTTACATGAATCCACCTTTCAAGACTGTTCAGATTCCTCCAGACAGCATTCCTTCCTTCCAGCATGTCAATCACATCACACAGCTTGGAGTCATCAGCAAACTTGCTGAGGGTGCACTCTATCCTACTGTCCATGTCTCCAGCAAAGATGTTAAACAGCACTGGTACCAGAACCAAGCCCTGAGGAAGACCACTCATTACTGGTCACCACTTGGACATCGAGCCATTGACCACAACCCTTTGAGTGTGGCCATCCAGCCAGTTCCTTATCCACCAAGCGGTCCATCTGTCAAATCCATGACCTTCCAATTTTGAGATCAGGATGTTATGTGGGACAGTGCTGAAGGCTTCGCATACGTACAGGTAGATGACATCTGTTGCCTGGCCCTTGTCTGTCAAGACTATGGCAATATTATAAAAGACCACTAAATTTGTCAGGCATGACTTGCCCTTGGTGAAGCCATGCTGGCTGTCACAAATCACTTTATTTTTCATGTGCCTTAGCAGAGATTACAGGAAGATCTGCTCCACGATCTCGCCTGGTGAGACCTGGGTCCTCCTTTTTTTTTCTTTTTTCTTTTTGAATATCAGGGTTATGTTTCCCCTTTTCCAGTCAGCAGGAACTTCACCAATTTGCCATAACTTCTCAAATATGATGGAAAGTGACTTAACAACTTAATCTGTCAGCTCCTTCAGCATGGATTTCACCAGGTCCTATGGACTTATGTACCTTCAGGTTCCTTAGATGGTCTCAAACCTGATCTTCTCCTAAGTGGGGAGTTCTTCATTCTCATACTCCCTGTTTTAGTCTTCAGTGATTTGGGTGGTGTGGCTAGAGCTCCTGCCAGTGAAGACTGAGGTGAAAAAGCCATTCAGAAACTCAGCCTTTTCCATGTCCTGGGTGACCAGGTCTCCCATTTCCTTCCGGAAAGGGTCCACAATTTCTCTATTCTTACCTTTATCCCTGATACATCTATACAATTTTTTCATGTTGCCTATGATGTCCTTGGTCAGATTTAATTCTGTCTGGGCTTTACAGTATATATACTATAGCCTGTCCTAGTCAGTTTTGCCACTTATTAACTCTTCTCCCTAAAGTCAGTCAGCCACATCTCACTGTCAGTAATGTATAAACCTTTAAAAGACAGACATATGCTCAAAAGCAGCAATCACTTCATGTTCCTTGACAGGCTGTCTCATTTTCCCTTGGAAATTAATGGAAAGATCCCTTTTCCTTCTCTTTGGTTTCCTCCAAGTAGTAAGTAGAATCTTGTCTGTGTTCAAATTACCGCACTGTATAATCTTGGCTAGAAAAGATCCAATGCTGAAAGTCTGGGTGAAAAAGGTATGAGAATCAAGGCCCAGACATGTCTGTATCTACCAGTTTCCATTAAGTCACAAAGGAAAGAGTGGGTCTGTCAAATTTCTTCTGGCAGTTAGAAACAGTTTGACCTCTGTCAAACTTAGATCACGAAGAAAGTTATTTTTGTGATAATGTGGGTTTTTTTTTCTCTCTCTCTCTTCTTCTTGCAATAATACAATTTGTGTTCCTGTGAATGGTAACTATGATGGTGGCTTCTTGTTCTGTTCTGTAAAGGAAAGAGAGTACACTTCATGGATTCAGACATATTCAATTACGGAAGTTTTATCTCCTTAATCTACCTGCTGTTCTGTGAAGAAATTATATTATGTTTTTTTTCTGGCTTTCTCACCTGAGAGAACCTGCTGTCAGTACCTGTGGGTACTTAGCAAATATGTATTAAGTGTGAATCTACGGGGAAATAAGGGCACAAAATATAGACCATACGACACTTAATCTAAAACACCATGAAAATATACACCTGTGATTTCCAGTTTGTATGCTGAGTCTCCAAGCACACTTTTTGCATCAACAGAATGACCAATTTCTATTGTTCACCTTTTTAGTATACAAAGGGTTGCAAAACTATTGTGGCTTTTTTTTTCCTTTCCAGAACAGGGACACCATGCAGGAAAGGACCTGAGGTCCTCAAGGGTAACAAACTGACCATAAGGCAGTAATGCACTATGTGGAGAAAAAGGACAATAGCCTTCTGACCTGCATTAGGAAAAGCCCTGCCAGCACGTCAAGGCAAGTGATGTTTCCAGCTTCAGAATTGGTGGTGTAGTGGGTTGAACCTGGTTAGACACCAGGTGCCTACCAAGTCGCTCCATCACTCCCCCTACTCGGCAGGACAGGGAAAGAAAATACAATGAAAAGCTTATGGGTCAAGATAAAGACAGAGAGAAAAGTCAGCAGTTATTTTCATGGAAAAAACAGACTCAACCTGGGAAAATTAATTTTTTGCAAATTAACAGTGTAGGCAAATGAGAAATAATAAGAATACAAACAAACCTTCCCCCCAAGTGGTGCAGGAGGAAGGGGAAAGGGGATTAGAGTCAGTTTGTAACACTTCTGCTGCTCTTTCCTCCTTCCACTCTTCCCATGCTCCAACTTGGGGTTCCACCTGTGAGATGCAGTCTTTCACAAACTTCTCTGATGTGGGTCCTTCTCAAAGGCTCCACTTCTTTAAGAGCTACTCCAGTATGACTCATTCAGGAACAGGCTTCTCCAGCATGGGTCACTCATGGGACCACAGGTCCTGACAGATAACTTGTTCCTGTGAGGGCTGCTCTCCGCAGGCCACACTGCCTGCCAAAAGCCTGCTCCAGTGGCAGTGCTCCACAGGATTCAGCGTCCTTCATTTCATGGCCACCTGGTGCAGCGTCGGGTTCCCCATGAACTGCAGGTGGGTATCTGCTCCACTGAAGACCTCCATAAATTGCAGGAGGGCAATCTGCCTCACCATGTCTTCAGCATGGACTAAGGAGATTTTCTGCTCTGATGCCTGAAACACCTCCTTCCCCTCCTTCTTCTCTGATCTTGTTGTCTGCAGTATTGTTTCTCTCACATATTGTCACTCCTCTCCGACAGCTGCCATTGCACAGCATTTTCACCTGTTTAGAAATATGCTGTTACAGAGGCCCTATCAACATTGCTGGTTCATGCAGCTTTGGCCAGCATCAGGCTGGTTCTGGAGCCAGCTGGAACAGAATCTGGCTGACATGGGAGTGGCTTCTGGTGTCTTCTCACAAAGTCACCCCTGCAGCCCCACCCCCCGCTACCAAAACCCTGCAACGTAAGCGCAGGACAGTCTAATTCTANNNCAGTACAGGCTAATTCTAAGGTTCTGTGAAGATGTGAAAAATATCAAGGTTCATCATATATGCATGTCCTCATCGATTAAAAAAAAAAAAAAGAACCAAAAACTCACAATAGGATGCATATATTCTGCATTTTTTGAAACTTAAAACAATTACTTGTGGATTTCTTTAAATTAAGAGCTATTATTACATTTTTTAAAAGTGTTTAGTAAATATTCCTAGCAATGGGGAAAAGGATGCAGAATACTTTAAGCATTTAACAGCAAACACTTTGAAAACTAGTTTCAGACACCTAACCTACACATACGTTTGCACCAGCGTCTGTAATAATCTTTTTCTGAAAGGAGTAATTTGGAGCACTGGCTCTAAGGTCTAGTTCTTAGAGCTAAGTGACAAGACTCCCTTTGATTTAGATTCTGCAGAATAGGGCTCTGACTCTTTAAACAAAGTCTCAAAGCATATTTTTTTTTTAAAAAGATTGCAGCACGGTGAGTAGAAGTGCTGCCATAGAATGCAGCATAGAGTAGAAGTTTTCATCAACACACCATACATCTAGGAGGAGGAAGAAGAAATACAGTACATGTTAACAAGTAAAGATGAAATGAGAAGATGGTTGAAGACACTGGGTCTTAGTCAATGAATTGAAATATCTACCCAGGAGATACAGGCTCAAGGGAACAATGACAAGCAGCACGAATCCAGGGAGAAAAGCTGTTGCCCATTGCTGCTGTTTCTTACTGGTACCCATTTACTTCAGAAATACTTTTTTTCCCTCTGCTATTGTTTTGTGCTGCAGCAAATGCTTATTGTTTTGAGACAATTCCTACTAAAAATTTTATGCCTTCTTTTGGACCATGAATGGAAGGTGTTCCACCCAAAAGGAGCAAAGGAAAGAGGCTTTGCAACTCAGAACCAGGTTTGATTTAAGATAGGTTTCTTTCAATATTTGTAAAGGTTTATGGAGTTCTGTGACTGCTATTTCTGCTGCAAAGAGAGAAGCTCAGAAAATGGGTCCTTGTGAAAGCAGAAAATAATTTGTCTCAAGCCATTTCCCTTGACACAAAAGGGATTCTTAGGAATTGAACACTCCCTGCATAAGAGTGTTGGTAAGGACTTCACATATGTTTATGGTATGTCAGACAATCTCTGAGGTGTA
>VXBW01005147.1:0-17903 GCA_013400375.1 Thinocorus orbignyianus | reverse complement strand
ACTCCCATCCAAGCCACGGGCAGTCAGTTTCTCCATGAGGATATTGTTGGAGACTGTATCCAAGACCTTACTAAAGTTCAGGAAAACAGCATCCACAACTTTTTCTTTGTCCACCAAATGGGTCATTTTGTCATAGGAGATTAGGTTTGTTAAGCAGGACCTGTGCCTTATGAACTCCTGCTGGCTGGGCCTGATCATCTGTGCATCCTTCATGCACTGCATAATGGCACTCAGGATGATCTGTTCAATGATTTTCCCAGGCACCGAGGTCAGACTGACAGACCTGTAGTTCCCCAGATCTTCCTTATCCCCCTTCTTCTGGATGGGTATCACATTTGCTAGATGCCAGTCCGCTGGGACCTCCCCAGTTTGCCAGCTTAAAGCAGTAGTTGGAAGAAAGGAAAGATGTGGTCATGGTTGACTGAGGCTGTCTTAGACAGCAGTAGGTGTTCAGCAAAGTGGAGGAGAAACAGCTGATACTAGGAATTAATTTCAGAGAGGTGGAAGAGCAAGTAGACCTCACCATGACTGTGAATGGAAACCAGTAGAGAAATGGAGTGAGTCAGGATAGATGTTACTGAAGTCTTGTGAGGAAAGGGAGAAGGAGAAGGTGGAAAAGAAGGAAGAGGAGGTGTATGTGGTAGAGAGGGGTATTTTAAGCCAGATGAGTCAAAGCAGAGAGGGGAGAGTTGCACTTGATGGAAACTGCAAAGTTGTAAACTTAAAGAAGACAATCACATCTACAGAAAAACCTCCCACAAAAAGTTTTTCATCATGCTGTAGGGTAAGCAATGTAGATATCTAGTTCTAAGGGGTCTACTCACTTCAATTTATTGAAATGTCCAACAGTCCACATAAATTCTGAAAAGTCTTCAATAAATGTTTGTTTTTAAAAGATACAAGCTTAGCACTTCTTAAACTTACTCCTTTGCCTAATCCTTTGTGGCTGCACTTACCTAGACAATATATTAAGGATGGGAACATGCAAGTCTGGTTTACTAAAACCAAACCAAACCAAACCAAACCAACCAACCAAACAAACAAAAAAAAAACCCACCACAACAAAAACCCCACCACTAATGGGCAATTTTTCTTCTTTTTCAAGTAACAGCTTCCTGATATAATGGANTGAGATTTTCAAGGAATTGAACTCGGTATCTGGGTGCAAACCTGTAAAAGGTTTATTCTACCTAACTTCACAGGCTTCAGGGGATTTAGGTTATTTCTCAAGTGAAGTGATTATCCTTCTTATTGCTTGTAATTTAAAATTCCTGTATCTTATACTAATGTTCTAACCTTAGAGAGAAGTAAATTCATCATTTCTTAGTTGAAAAAAATAATCCAGGACCCTATGAAAATCCTGAATTCTTGACTCTTCTAAAAGGATTTGTAGTGAGATTTGAGAGTTTTAGCTAACACTAGATTAACATAAACTAAACTGCAATATTTGTATTCTTTATATTTCTCTCCAAAACTTTTGACAGAAGATAGTGTAGATCAAATTCTGCAGCATGTTTCATAGAGTAGTGATTAAAAAAGGATATGTTTCACTGTTGTCACAGTAGATCTGTAGATTGTATTTTCTGCATAGAAAATGACTGGTCTTCACTATTGATTTGAATGCTAAGTTTGTACCTCCATGTCACAATTCCAATGTTACACTTCATATTGAGTACCACACTGCTCGCATATGAATACTTAGTGTATACTGAGTGTGGCCTTTATGTTCATCCCTGGCAATTTAAATTGGCGTGTTGATGTTCCTATAAACAGAAAACATAATAAATAATTTCCCCTGTAGGAAAGATCAAATCTTTAAATGTTAGTTGTAAAAGACACATAAGCAGGTGCTAAATTATGAATTTATTCGAAAAAGTATCCCAGGATGAAAAATATGCAAAATATTAAATCAGACATAATGATGAAATTACACTTAGGATCTGGGTGATAGAGAAAATTATGAACTAGCATTATCAGCAGCATGAAATATTAGCCAATTAAACTTAAGTATAGATACAGGTTTTTAATGAACACTTCTGTCCAGTAGGAGCCAAACTGTGACCTTTACCAGACATGGACACCAATATTAGCATTCTATATAAATACAATAAATACACTTATTAACAGCTTTAACCAACAGGAAATTTATTATTATCAGTGCTCACACAGAGGCAGGAGCTTGTCACAGGGCAGATAAACTCTAATTTCATCCCTGAAATGATTCATAAAAATATGCTCAGGGTCAGATATGGTTTAAAGCATATAAAAGGCTACATTTTTTCTGGAAGACAGAGTTTTTTATTCTAGGATGGCTACTTTATCAAGTAGCAAATAGAAAGTTTATACTATTTTTACCACATGAAAATCTTAACTATATTTTCTCCATCACTATGAAGAAGAGCGAGTGAATGATAACATACACTAACAAAAGGAAGACGACTGTAGGAATTGAACGTGTAGTTCTAAAAAATGGTGTTGGAATCTGTTTTGGTTTACTGGAAGTATTTAGTAGTAGTTGATGGAGCTTCCCAGTTTGTTTCAGCATTTTGGAGTCCCCTAAGAAATAATGAATCTGTGTCCGGTATTTGAACTTATCACAAACATATAATTAGGTATCTAATAACAAAGTAATTCCCCTTTAATTTCTGGGTACTGTCATGGCAAAATTCCTTACTTAAACTGCAGAATATAAGGTTAGGCCCTGGTTCTGCATTGAAATACTGCTGTTACTCCAAGGTGCTGCAGAAAGAAATGGAGAAAGCATAAGCAGATTCTGCAAATATATCAAATCTATTTCCTTGCACAGGAAAAGCAGAAAATCACTCTTAATTCTGTAAAGACATTCTATAATCAATTAAAATAATAGTCCTGGTTACATTCTTACATGATTGGCATGTGACTGGAGTAGTGCAGGTGATTTACAAATGCACCTGATGCAACCAAGTACCCTTTTCTGGCGAGTGTGGAGAAGAGAGGGGGAGAACATGATGTCCCAGAATACACAGTGCCCGTACAGTTCCTGGGCACTACAAAATCTGCCACTAGAAGAAGGACAGTGGCAAACCAATGCTGAAACCTCAGCAATGCTTAAATCTAACACTAAACACTGAAAAACAACTAAAAGTGAACACAGGCATTTAAATGTAAGAAAATGTTCAAGTGATTTTGAAATATACTCAAGCATTTCTCACCAGTTTATTGTTGAGTACCTTTTTTAATCAATAAAAATCTGCTAAAGATGGTTTTATAAATCAACTTTTACATCTCCACTTTTAAAATTCTATACCATCATTTTCAATGCTTAAATAAAACTCTCATGGATCATAAACAAGCTCTTTTATATAATGTCATCTCCTACATAGAGAAAGATGTCCTTTGGCTATAAACAGTAGCTGTATGATTCTCTATTTTTTTTAGATCACATTACCTTTGAAAATGGGTTTAACCCATAAGAATAAAATGTTTTCAAATTCTCACCTATGAGGTTTTGTTAAACTGGTAAGAAATACTTGCAGAAATGTTAGGCTCTTACCTATCCTTACAACAATTATTTATACAAGTATATTTTAAACTATTTTTACAGGTATAAAATCAGTGACACATGCCTGACTAAGAGAACTAAATCTTTATAAAATTATCTTAATAAAAATCAAAAGGAACTAAACCTAGTAATTTAAAAAAAAAAAAAAAGCTTAATTTCATTTTTTAAAATCAAGATACTCGAAAAATCAAATTTAATGACACCTGCAGGCAATGCAGACTGAATATGTCCATTTCTCCTTCTAAAACTACTGTAAACAGCAACCTCTTGGATGCTTGTTTTTCAAATAAAGAAGGAATCCTCTTGAAGTGGGTTTTCCAGGGGGTTCAGCATCCAGCAACCTCAGTAAATGTTCAGATTCATAGGTGCAAATTGTTCTCAGTGGGAGCTCCTAGATGTTTATCCTGTTTGAGAATTTTAGCTTTTGTAGAAGAGCTGAACACATGGAGACCTGGCCTCCTCCATCTTTTTTCCTTTACAAGATTTTTCCTCCAGCAAGACAAGTGTATGCATAAACAAGATCAGCAAGCAGCAGGGAGATATTATTTGAAGAAAGCATTTTTGGTCTTCAGGGGGTTTTAACCTAGGTTCATACCTCTGCTCCATTTACTGATTTAGATGTGGCCTTAGAGAAGCATTTATTTACCCACCCTGAATGTTGATTTAATAGTTCTTTTCACCTCCTGACACATTTGAGTCTTTCCCAGCTACAAGGCATAACACTAACTGTAGTTCATCACTCCTTCAAACTATCCAGAGGGCTCAATAACAAACTAGGCTGTGGCCTATTCAAGCAATAAGGTAGCAGAGAACCAGGTTTCCAGGCTAGCTACCTTTGGGAATGAAAAATGTCAGGTAGTACACTGTATATATCAGATATCCAGTTCAAGGTATGTTACTTACATGGTTATCAATGAGCATTCTTTCTGACATTGTGGAACTTGCATAAGGGAACATACTTTTGTTGTAATCCTAGAGCCACAGGAATATAAGAACATAAGAAAGACCTAAACATCTCTGTGAAAATTTTGATGAATTTATTCATACCACTGCTTAGTGTTCTGAAAATAATTTTCTTAGGCAGAAGAAAATTATTTTTGTGGTCTGCAATGATACAGGACAACAGAGAAATGTGTCCTATGGGACTGAATAGGCAGTAGAGAACTGTCGATTGGCATCTGCTCTGCAGAACACTTGTGTATACTTTAATGACCAGCAGAAAATGTTGACCTCTTTTTCTTGTGCCTGGCAAGTTATACATGCACTGATTCTTATGAAAATTCTATTTGGGCATATTTGCCAGTATTTCCACCTCTACATTTTATCAAAAATCCTGTTTTCTGACCTTTTTTTGTATGAATTCTAAACACAGATATTTTATTATTTTTTTTTTCCCTAGAGTATGTGCTGTACATCCCTCTAGGCACAGTTAGAACAGAGAAAAACCTTAAAAAAGGACAAATAAAATGGATCTTACAACAGAAGACCTTTCTGTCAAATCTAATTTAGATTCATCTTGCATTAACTAAGTTGTAGCTATTAAACTTACAATCCCTGTTGCTGTTGAACAGACTTAATGAAATGATAGATGTGAACTGAGTTATTTTTTAAATTTTTAAGGAAAATTTTGAGTAAACTTTCCCCAAAATCAGTAGCATTGCATTGACGGAGGTAAGGACATTGTTACTGTGCAACAGTATGGGGAGGTCTATATTGCAGCACTGTGGAATGAACCATAATATTCTATAACCTAGTAATTTTCTGCTTCTTGAGCCATTCCAGTCCACCAACATCTTCTCTGGGGCTCTGTTATACAGGAAGGACATTGATAAACATGACTGAGTTTCAGGGCAAACCTTAGAGACAGTGGGGCTGGAGACTCTGTCTTGTGAGGAGAGACTGTGGGACTGAGGCTAGTTTAGCTGGGAGAAGAGGATGCTTTGGGGGTACCCAACAGCATTCCCCAAACCAATAAGAGAGGATGAGAGGGGATGAAGGAGACACAATCAGGCTCTTGACAGCAGCCTATGGTGGGGTGGGGGCGGGGCAAAAGACAGCAGAACAGACTGAAAGAGAAGAGACTCAGGATGGAGATAAGGAGAAGATTTTTCCCCGTGAGGATGGCAAAGTAGTGGGGCCAGAGCCAAGGGAGGTTGGGCCGTCTCCAACCTTGGATGTTTCACATCCCAGATGGGTGAATTTCTGAGCATCCCAGCCTGAGCCCACAGCTGAACCTGCTCTGGGCAGATGCAGGGACAATGGCGTCTCCAGTTCTTCACCATCCTGAATTGTCCTGTGATTTCTGTGACACACCAAACTGAACTGAATACTCCTTGGGAAAAACAAACAAACAGACAAAACCCAGAAGGACCTAACATAGTGCTGGCTTCTTGTCTATGGATTTAAATACTGATTACATTATGTGGTGTTTTTAGTGGCTTGTGTAGGCTGGGCTAATAGTGAGAATGAAGTATCTCTAGTTACATTTTTATAAGTGAAATTTATTATAGATACTGAACCATGGAAACTGAAGGTATGATACACGGATGACCATTTCTGTTTGCATACTGTATGTTGGAAATACAATACTCAGAATATGTATTTCTATTTACAATTGAACATAATTGGTAAATTTGGAAAATGCTGCATATTCTCACAACAGTTATGTACCTAATCAGAAGTAAGGCAAAATTTTTTATATTTGTAAATATCTATTTCTTAAAATTACTTGGTTTAGCTCAGAGCAATAACTCACTGCTTTATATGTGTATGTGCTAGTAACTATTATTAATCTTTCAGCCAAAATTATAAGGTATGTCCAAGCTAAAAGCACCCACTGATGATGGTGCTGTACATGGCAGATATGTCCGTAACTTAATAATTTAATTGATTGGGTAAAATTGCAGCAGGTGTATTGAAGTTGCTAAATGAAAAGGGTTTAACGAGGTATCTGAAAGTGTCCTGCAGTCTCCTTTCTGTCATCTATGAAAAGCTAACCAGTATTCTGCTGCCACTGTTTTATCTGGATGGGACATCTGGCGGGATCTTGCTCAATTAGTCATGTGATTTTACTGTTTGATTCAGAATAGGCAACGGAAACATTTGGTCTTGAAACCCAAATGCATTTTTACTAATTTCCATCATGCTTCCTAATCTTCTTTATTGTTGCCTGGTCTTGTAGACCTGGTACTTTCTGTCAGTAGTACGTCTTTTTTTCTTCTCTCTAGCCTTTACTGTTTGCTTACTTATGTTTGGCATCAAAATTTATTTGTTTTATTCCAACTGATTTTGAACATTTTTTTACCTGGTTCTTCCAAAAGCTTTGCTTTCACCATTTTCTCTCCTGGGGAAAACTGGTAGCTTATTTCACTCATAGTTGGTGTTTAGAATGTGAACAGTCCAGATTACAGATTTCTGCTAAGTAACAGGAATCTCTTTGGACACGTTTCTGTTTTGAGTTAAAATAAGCCTTTCCTGCACAATAGAGCTAAAATGGTAAAACTCATAAAAAGATGAGGTTTTTTTATTGTTGGGGGTTTTGTTTGTTTGTTTGGTTTTTTTAATAACTGTTAATAAGAGTTTGTAACATTCCTTCAGTGTAGGTAGGTTTTGATCTATCCAGAAATGATCCAAATTCAACTCTGCTACTAAGGTGAGGCCGCATCTGGGGTACTGTGTCCTGTTCTGGGCCTCCAGTTCAAGAAGTACAGGAAACTAGCAGAAAAAGTCTAGTGGAGGGAGATCTTCTATGAAGATGATCAAGCCAATGGAGAACCTCTTTTATGAGTAAAGCCTGAGAGACCTAGGTCTGTTTTGCTTGGAAAAAAGTCTGAGAGGGAACTTCATCAATACTTATAAATATTTCAAGAACAGATATCAAGAAGATGGGGTCAGGCTCTTTTAAGTGGTGGCTGGTGATAGATCCAGGGGCAATGGACACAAGCTGGAACACAGGAAGTTCTGTCTGTAATGTCTTTGCCTTAATTTTTACCTGCAATTGCTATTTGCACATCTATCGAGATCCTGAATCTCAAGGCATTGACTGGGGGAATGAAGTCCCACTCATCATAGGAGACCAGTTTCAAAACCACCTGAGGAACCTGAACATACAGAAGTAAATGTGATCTGATTGAATACATCTCAGAGTAGTGAGGCACCTGGCAGGTATAGTTGCTAAGATACTCTCCATCATATTTAAAAAGTCATGCGAGTCAGACAAAGTCCCCAGTGCCTGGAAGGTCTCTTCAAAGGTCCTTTTTAACCTAAAGCTTTCTAAGATTCATTCTTTGATTCTATAAGAATTCTTTAAGATGTTGATTCCACATACATGTGTGGACAGAAACTTAAGTACATGCCAGTGAAAAGTATTTTATTCTTTTCTTCTGTTGAAGATTTTCTTAACCTTTTCTGTGCTCTCAGTATAATTAACAAGTGAAAATCTGCCTACGCTACACAAACAGAGAACAGAATAACACAGCTTTAAAAGAATTTCAACACCTGACTTTTCTACTAATAAAGTGGCTCAAATGATAGAATTTTGCAATCTATTCTCAAAACTCAGCCAATTAATTTCCATAATTTAAATTAACAAGCCTTAAGAAAGCATATTCTTTCCCAGCCCTTGGTAGGTGTCAGTCTCTTAACATAATATAAAAACAGTCTTGGGTCATTAATTTCAAGAAGTGATAAATCATACTCAGGAACTCTCACTAGCAACCAGCACTTAATAAACTTGAAAAAAACCCCACCCTAATATTGTTGTTTTGTTGTTGTTGTTGGTTTGGTTGTTTGGGTTTTTATTTATTTATTTATTTGTTTGTTTGTTTACTTATTTATTTATTTATTTATTTATTTATTTATTTTCTGTTTGGTTGGTGGTTTTTTTTTCACACAAGGGGTGGCTTTCTGGACATAAATTCTTTCAAAAAACTATGAAATGCTCTGGGTAATGATGACTTGCCTGAACTCCAGAGAGAACGTGTGGAATTACCATCTCTACATCTTGTATGGTGCAGAAAAAAAGCCCTAAAAGACCTGGTTTAAAGAAAGAAAAAATTGTTCTCACACACAACCTTCAGGTTTCTTATCAAATGAGAGAAGCCGAGCATACAGTTGGGGGAAAGAAAGAAACTTCTAGGGGTATATAACAGTGAAATACATATATAGAATCTGATTGATAGAGACCACACTTACCAATTACTATATATCATGCCAGCTATTATCCTGTTCTTGTCTGAAAAGCTTTACTGTGTTCTGTGAAGGACAAAGAATATGTTAAGATAAGTGGAAGAGTAGACTGTATTAATCTGTTCCTGTCAATGTCCCATTGATTGTTTCAGGTCTGATACGCCCACTTAGAATTTTTTTTCCGTCTCCAGGTTAATTCAGACAGATTAGGCATCAAAATGCCTGCCTTTCTGCACTGCAAATATTGTACTAGTTTCTGGTAGTTGTACTAGTTTTTCTTGTAGTCAGTAGGAGTGGTATGACACAAACCCTTCACACACCTTTTTGAAGCTATATAAACTGCCAGCTTGGTTTTGCCCATAAAAAGTTGTAGAGAATATTAGACAGACAATCACTAGTAAAGGAGAGATTTCACCCTAAGATGCTGCAGCAAGTGTCTTAGAAGCAAAAGTAGTGACTGCAGTCTGGCACATGCGAAGCGCACATTAAACATGGACTCTATCTGCCAAAGAAGAGGCAGGTTGCAGAGAATTCAGCAAACCTTTCCAAGAGCTGTCTTCTGTTGCCTGCCCTTGTCACACTGGCTTTACCCATGTCTTCTCTGATCATCAGAATTAGCATGGCACTGAGCTTCTCACCAGGACGTGGGACTCTTCTGAGGCTTTGACTGCTTCTTGCTAGTGAATTTTCTGGCAGGGGATGAAGGCTACAAGAAGAAGGTAGGGAAATCAGCATGCTATTGCAGCAGATAGGGAAAAGCTAATCCTGAGATTGGTATAAAAATTTAGGGGTAAAATGGGCTGTATAATCTAATACATTTGATCCTACAGAAAGGGGTAGAAAGTAGACATTATCCACCCCCACCCCTTAGCTTCATATTATCATTACTAAAATCTGAGATTTACAGTGCCAAATGCCAAAAATTCTCACTAGCATAATCTGGCAGGCAGAGTTTATCTAAATCCTTTGATATTCTGGTCTTTAACATACAAATGTGATAGCAGAGCTATTTTGAGCAGCAGTATAATGGTGGCTTTTATAACGATTCCTGATTTTTGTGCCATTCAAAACTGTTTCTTTATTTTTAACTTAATGTTTTACAGAATGGTCCCCCTTTTTAATTCTTTAGTAAAGATGCAGCATTAACTAAAGTATATTTTTTTAGAAAAATCTATGGATGCTTTATTCTGGTGTAGTACACACCTTCTGTTCCCTCCTCATTTCCCCCCAACTTTGTGATGAGTCTAGTTGCAACTGTTATGACTTTTTTTCTCTTGATGACTTATCTGGAAAAAAAAGCTCCATTAGGAAATGATGCCTAAGTTTTTTATTCCCCTACTACGGAGTACAATGAGCTAGCAAGGTATATAATTAACATAATTATGCAGTGCTTGGTTAAAAATTAAAAATATTTGTATTTTCTCTCAGGCCAACATTTGATATCAGACATTGCAAAACCAAAAGATTGCCTATTATATGTGAGGTTTTTAACCTCATTTGGAAACCTGCACTGAAATTGATAACAGTAACTTTTCTCCATTATTTGGTTTGCTGTGAATATTGCGTGGCACGGTGGTAGTCTGATTTAGATTGTTTAGTATAGTGTGCTAAAACACTGATGGTTTTGGTTGTTGCTGAACAATCAAGACCTTTCCTACTCCTCACAATGCTCCTTCACCAGCAAGTAGGCTGGGAATACAAAAGAAGTCCGGAGGAGACACAGCTGGGACAATTGACCCCAACTAACCAAAGTAACCATTATGCATGATGGAGCCCTGCTTTCTTGGACATGGCTGAACATTTGCTAGCCAATGAGAAGCAGTGAATGAATTCCTTGTTTAGCTTTGCTTGCACGTGTGACTTTTGCTTCAGTATTACAGAATCACAGGATTATATGGGGTATGAAGGGACTTCTGGAGATCATCTAATCCAACCCCCCTGCCAAAGCAGGTCTACCTAGATCAGGTTGCACAGAAAAGTGTTCAGATGGGTTTTAATGTCTCCAGACATTAAATGCCTCCACAACCTCTCTGGGCAGTCTGTTTCAGTGTTCTGCCACCCTCAAAGTGAAGAAGTTCCTCCTCATGTTTAGATGGAGCTTCTTACGTTCAGGATTCTGCCCATTACTTCTTGTCCTGTGACAGGCCACCACTAAAAAAAGAATGGTCTCATCTTCCTGGTACCCATCTTTTAAGTGTTAATAGGTATTAATCCAGTTCCCCCTCAGTATTCTCTTCTGCAGACTGAAAAGACCCAAGTCCTTCAGCCTTTCCTTGAAAGAGAGATGTTATAGATCCCTAATCACCTTTGTAGTCCTTTGCTGTACCCTCTCCAGCAGTTCCCTGTTCTTCTTGAACTGGGGATCACAGAACTGGATACAGTACTCCAGAAGTGTACACCAAGGCACAGGGGGAGGATAACCTCTGTCAATCTGCTGACCACACTCTTCTTTATGCACCCCAGGATGCCATTGGCCTTCTTGGCCACCTATATCAACGAATGAGCTTTTTCTAACTTTTGCTTTTTTGATTCTCTTCCCCATCCCACCTGAGGGGAGTGAGTGAGAGACTTCACGGTCCTAGTTGCTGTCTGGGATTAAACCACAACAACAGAAGAGTAAAAGAGAGAGTATATAATGAAAAGTCATGCATCAGAACTTTTAATGCAAAACTAAGCTTTCGGGAAACAGACATTTTGCATACTGTGTCTACATTTCCCAAATAGAATTTTTTGGCAGGTATAATAGTGCACCCCTGAAAAGATCCATGTTCCATGTTATTTGCTTTAGTCATCTCTTGCAAAGTTTATGAGCTCTTGCAGTCCTAACTGATACTGATTGTGATTTCCTGTTTTCTTCTGACCATTTCTGTTCTCTAATATAGCCTTCAAAATATAGGGACCAGACATGCCGCTATGAGTGTTAGGAGGGAAGACCAGTCAGGTAAAAACCAAACACATTTGAAAGTCTTCATACTTAGATTACCTTTAGTAAATGTGTTTGAAAATGCAAACAAGGCAGAAGCAGCAGTTTTCTGGGCATGTGCTGTGGCACATAGGCAGATGGACTAACTCTGAGCCACACAGGGAACAGTAAGCAGTAAGCAGAAAAAGCTTCTTTCCAGACACCTGTCATCAGGGGAATCTACAGTGTGAGCTATTTAGTATCTGTTGTGGAGGGAAAGGTCTGATGCTATGATGCTACGAAAAACTAATTTTTCTGTTGAGAATTAAAATAGTCTTTTTATTTTATACTGACTCCGCAGCCTCATCATAAACAACTACTGTGAGTGCAGTAACTTAGTCACCTCTGCATCATGACAGATCCTTCAAGGCATAAAAGACAGAAATAAATATTCCTGTCTTTTCAAAAGTTGTAGAGTGAATGGTCTTACTAGTAAAGAAAAACAAGAAATGATGAAACAAGGATGGCTGTGAAATAAGAACCTGATCAGCCTGGAAGAAAAATAAGTAGTAAATTAGATAGCCAAAACTAAATAATTCACTCAGTTGTCTCTTTTATATTGAAACTGAATGCACAATGGTCAGAGACATGGATATGTCTGTTATTGATTTTTCAGGGAGCCTAGAGAAAAGGAGACTATGGTAGGCAGTCAGTGCATCTGCTATTTTCAGAATGGATCATCAGCTCTGTTAAGCTGCCTAATACAAAGTGGCCTTAAAACCAATTTCAATGGCAAGTGAAAATTCTTTCTGCCTAAGTATAAGATTTCTGTAGAGCTGGATTGTGTCTTCAGTACAGATCAACCTTTCAGCCTTCAGTAAGTGTCTGTGTCTGCACTGATGAATCTTACCTGTCAAAACTGCACTAAGCACTCAATAGTAAGTAGATGGATAAAAGTTAAGGTGTTTTCTTGACCTGGGCACTCTAAGAAGCTGTATCAATATAGTTAAAAAACAGCCTTGTATCTTCATGTTGTGAAAGGATAGCAAATTGATCCAGCTCAAGATCTGGACCAACCCCTGAATATGACTACCTGAAATTATAAATCACTTTGCCACTATGACTAAAATGCAGAACTTTCAAGCTTTGTGTGGGTCAAAATGCCAGTTCTATCAGTGAAGTGTTTCTCAGTATGTCCCTCTGTCTCAGTCATATTGCTTCCATTTTCTCAGTCAGTACCCATCTTTTTCAACTTACTTTTCAGCCATAACCAGTCGCAACACTGAAGTGAACCTTCATTTCAGGCACATTCAGCCTGTGTAAGAATATATGCATTAGAATAAACCCTTTCCTTTCACATGACACTGGCATTAGCAGCCAAACATTTTTTCTTGTTTTTTTTCTCTCTGTATAATTTTTTAATGATGAAAAAACAAACAAGAAAAAGACTTTTTCTGTGGTGCAGAAAGGGAGAAATCAGCTACAGCTTAGGCTAATAAAAATTGATTTTTAAGTCCCTGAATTGCTCCCCGATGAGAATATCTTTGTAGTTTATCCTCTATGTTACTGGTGGCATCGATATGGTGAATAATGTCCTCCACAGTGGCAGCTCATGCTGAAACCATTTTAAAGGGAAATAAACAAAGAGAAAATACTGACTTATACACCTGCTTGTCTAATTAATAATTGTAAATGATTGCAGGTAATCACCCCTTTAGCACTGTGTGCTTATACAGGTATGTGGCTAAGTAATAAGGTGTCTATTCTCTTTTTCCATAAACTAATGAAACTTTTAGTAACCTAGTTATACTTTCTTTTACCTCTGAATTTTTATTGGCTTAACTCTCATATTTAGGTTTTCAGTTTATTGACCTTGAACGACTACCTTGGTTAACCTTCAAGCAGTCCAAACTGAGATGAAATGTAGGACAACATTTTTCTTCTGCCTTTTCATCTCTCAGCTTGTATTTTGCAGTGAGTAGCACAAGGAAGACACCATGCAAAACTGACAGCAGGATGTCAGAAGAAAACATGGAGAGTAGATGAAAAAATTTGAAGGGCAACAGAAAACAAGCCACTTATATGAAAGGAACTACATAGGACAGACAGGGGAAAGTAAAAGGTGTAGGAGGTAAAGTTAGGTCAAAAACCACACATAAATTGTACTTCTGTTACACATACCTTCTTAGACGTCTTTTGCTACAATTGTTTCCATCTATGGAAGACTTTCTTAGAATTGCTATAAATATAATAGTTACTCACATGCTTTGAATATATTATTGCTGTTTTCGGGTATAAATGAAATTTCATCTTTTGAAATTGACTAGAAACAGGAAAGATCAGACTATCATTACTCCATTGACTACGCTGATATCTGTCTTTGAAAATTTGATATACTATTTTTATGATGGCATATGGAAACTTAAGGAGAAATTATTTCTATTTCTCTTTTTCTATGGGTTACCTTGTCTCAGATGAGACTGTACGTAGTTATCTCCTAGATAACTATTTTTAAACTAAAAATAAACTTGGGATATCTTCAGATATACCAATAAAATAATTAAATTTGTCTCAAGACTGATTTTTATAGGCAAAAATACAGTACTTGGGGAAGTAGTTCCCCGTGTGCTCTTTCTTGAATATGTAAAACAGAGAAGGAAGTCTTTTGTATATGTAACTGCCTGATTGGTCAGCCACTACAGAAAACAACCCACAATCATTCATACATTTTTGCATAAATCAAAATCCATTACACAGTCCATGTTCCATTTATTTTGACCATAATTTTTCATAGCTATTTTATAACTCTAATAGAATCATGGGAGTCTTGTATACTTTGCCTTGAACACTTTTGACACTTGTTCGCATTAAGAACTAGTCACATTACACTTCTGAAACAAAATTCTCAAAACTTCTGAAGGGCGGGTAAAGGGAAGCTTACCAAAATATTTCCAATCTTTTGGAAGCTTGGATTTGTATTTGATTTTCAGAAATGTGCAAAGGCTCATAAAAAGAGCCTATTCCTTTTTCTAAATCTCTGACTTTCCGTAGAAAGAATAATCAAATTGTATGAGTATAACCTCAAAATATTCCACTTTTTTTTTTTTTTTGTAGTTCTAAGGATAATCACTGATTCATGGTAAAGTGGTTTGGCAGAAATAGAGAGCAAACAAACAAATCCAACCCATAGTTCTCTATCTACAGAGTGCTTCACTCTTCCACATAGGATAGAAATTGATGTTGTTCTGCTAGTAGTTTTTGTTTTCTTTTCAACGAGCAAGAAATACAGTGTCGACCATTATTTCTTAGAATCACAGAATCCTAGAATTGTCTGTGTTGGAAGGGACCTTTGAGATCATCCACTCCAACCATAAGCCTAGCTCTAATAAGACAAAAAAACCAACCAACCCATCACTAAACCATATCACTGAGGTCTATGTCAACCCATCTTGTAAATACCTCCAGGGATGGTGCCTTGACCACTTCCCTGGGCAGCCCAGTCCAATGCTTAATAACCCTTTCAGTGTAAAAATTCTTCCTAATATCCAATCTGAATGTCCCCTGGTGCAACTTGAAGCCATTTCCTCTTGTCCTATCACCTGCAACTTGGGAGAAGAGACTGACCACTGCTTCTCTGCAACCTTCTTTTGGGTAGTTGTAGAGAGTGATAAGGTCTCCCCTCAGACTCCTCCAGGCTGGCTAATCCCAGCTTTCTCAGCCTCTCCTCATAAGGCTTACCCTCCAGACCCCTCACCAGCACTGTTGCCCTTCTTTGGACCCGCTCCAGCACCACAATGTCTTTATTTTTTTTTGTGGTAATGGGTCCAAAACTGGACACAGTACTCAAGATATTGCTTCACCAGGGCTGAGTAGAGAGGGCCAATCACCTCCCAAGTCCTACTCACCATGCTGTTCCTGATATAGGTCAGGATGCTGGCCTGTGTCTAGGTCTTCCAACCTAGATACAAAAGTAGGTGCCAACAGCACTTACACGTTACTTACTTGTAAGTAAGTAAGTAAGTTAGTTAGTTACTTTTGTTTATTACTGTTTGTTTAGAAAATGTAGACAATTAACTTCTTTGTTTTCCTTAATTGGACAAAAAGTCCAGTATTATTATATTTTGCTACATCTGAATAATATAGAGTTTTGTTATTATGTAGTGTGAATACAAGAAGCAAATGTTAATACTCTGGAACCCACAATGCCACTATGGTTAACATTCAATGATTGATTAATTTCTCCCATGTGGAGTTAAGATTTTACATTTTTAGGTATTTGTTTGGGAAGCTGCAACGTAGGGAAAGTAAAAGTCACAAAACTAGCTTTTAGTTAACTGTTTAAGCACTTGAGAAATTCTTATTTCATAGAGAGCCAGACACTAAGAAAACATATATGTTTTTCCTTTAAATGCAGTCATCTAGTGTGGATCTAGCATTGGCTTCCATTGCCTGTGCTTCCGTAAACCGAAGTAAGAGGGAGACCTGGTTAAGNTTGGGCCACTTAAGATTGTTTAATAAATGTGAAAGAAAAAAGCAGTATATATATATATCTTACAAATTATATCAGTAAGCAAAACAGGCTAAACTGGAAATAACAGATGAGCAGAATCCTTCCTGAATTATCTTTGCCTCCTCATAATAGATAACTTTATTTACAGTAATTTATCCCGTTAATTGCATTTGTATCATTGTTCCCTGGATCAAAGAAATTTAAGAAGCTATGTTTTAAAACAACATAGATTTTAAATTAAACCACAGTTTTTAATAGCGAACTTGAAAGTAGCTTGATTTGAATTCTGTCAAAGCTTTGGGTGACTCAGCATTCTTAATATTGCCATTTTGCTCATAGTATCTTCTCATTGTCGAAATTAGATGAGCTGTGAAACATGTTTGGATTGAAAAAATATGATACTTTTGCAAAATATTGCTGTTTACTGCACTGCACCAACATCTTCCTGAAAATTCAAGGTGTAATATAAGGCAAAATTCCTTTCTACAAAAGCTTGGGCGTTAGCTGGTAGAACTAACTTCATATTTTTGTGATATCTAAAAAGCATTTCACATAGACAGAAAATAATTATGGTTCTATCTAAAATGGTATTTGGAACAAGAGGATATGATTTTAAATGGCTAAAACTTAAACGCATGTTTACCTGTGAGATCAGAGCAATTTAAAGTCTCTTATGTAATAATGTCTGTTTTGTTGTCTATGGAGCATTTTAATAAAACATGAAATGAAATTAAATAGACTCATCTCAGATAATAACTTCCTATCATGTGGTAACATACCTGCCTGTTTATGACTGTCTAATCAGTAACTGAACCTTGTACTGCACTTTTATGGTGCTTTCCTGCTGTGTCTATTGCCCACTTAGGGGTGCAAAATCATGTTATGTTTTTTATTGCTCTCAGCCATCCTAGCTCCCTTTTCTCTGGTAGACTGCTTTGTATAGCATCACAGCAATACCAGATTAAGCCTCTGTAGAACAAACTCTTATTCTCTTTTAGCATCTCTTCATTGTCTGATGTAAACCACTTTGTGCAAAGTTCTTCTTCCTCTTTATAGTGTTTTTCTATACACTGCACAAATCCTTTCACTACCCAGACTGTTTGAAAGAGGGCATTACACTTGCCACAGAGCGAGGTGAATTCTGTACTTCAGTGGTAATACTCTAGTATCAGTCTTTCTGAGGCAAGTCTACAGCCTTGGGGCTGACTTTGCTTGAGATGTCTAGAATCACAACTGCATAGAATAAAGGGAAAATGACTTCCAACAAAGTTATCCGTGTACAAAGCTACTCTCTAAGTTTCCACAACAACAGCCCTGCTTTTGGTAGCTGTACAAATGTTCCCAATTTTAACAACAGCAATTATTAATGACATTTAATTTCGAAACACTTCAATTTTTCATTAAATTTATCAGCCTGAAAGAATGTGCTGAGACTTCTGATTTAGTGAAATCTTACAATATTGTCATTAAAACGTACATTTTTAAGTTTGTGAAAACAGTAATATAGCCTAATATCTATTTGTGTGTGTGTGCAGTGGCACATATTATTTCATGCTTCTGCAGGTCAGTTCCACAGCTATAAAATATTCCTTTCCTTGATGATTATAAGTTCTTTAAGGACTAAACTGCCTTCCAAGGTCTTTGTAATCAAAGTACAAGGGAATTTTTAAAAAAGAGGACTTCAGCTGGGAAACTCATAATGGCTGAAGCATCAGCAACACTTTTAGTCACAATAGCTACTGTCGGGAAGGGGCCCGGGAAGA